>CAUOPU010000071.1:0-21768 GCA_963457615.1 Nicrophorus investigator | reverse complement strand
GTTGATAAAAAACCGGTTCTCGTCCGATCACCGAAGTTAAGCAACGTCGGGCGCGGATAGTACTTGGATGGGTGACCGCTTGGGAACACCGCGTGCCGTTGTCTCTTTTTGCTGTTGAATTGCACTAGCATAGAACGCAACGCAACGTGCGACAACGAGGTGTAGCGAAAAGCGGCGCTAGCAGCCATGTTGCCTCGAGAACCAGTCGCATCCACCACCAAATAATATATAAATGACGCAGAAACTTTTTTCACCACTAATAAAGGATGAGCACGAATTCTGACGCCAATATTTATATATTTATACAAAAAAATATCAAAATTAAATTAAATTAAAAAAAAAATGTTTGTGTAATAACCACATATTGTGAATAAATATACAGACCTCGAACAAATAAATACGATATATGTCGAATATACGTTTTCGCGAGCACTCGCGAACTTTACCTATCACTCTGTACATGTACGTATTATATAGCAGGAGCGGTCTTGGTAAGCCAGGAAAAAAGTATATTTTATAGGCAACGACCATACCACGTTGATAAAAAACCGGTTCTCGTCCGATCACCGAAGTTAAGCAACGTCGGGCGCGGATAGTACTTGGATGGGTGACCGCTTGGGAACACCGCGTGCCGTTGTCTCTTTTTGCTGTTGAATTGCACTAGCATAGAACGCAACGCAACGTGCGACAACGAGGTGTAGCGAAAAGCGGCGCTAGCAGCCATGTTGCCTCGAGAACCAGTCGCATCCACCACCAAATAATATATAAATGACGCAGAAACTTTTTTCACCACTAATAAAGGATGAGCACGAATTCTGACGCCAATATTTATATATTTATACAAAAAAATATCAAAATTAAATTAAATTAAAAAAAAAATGTTTGTGTAATAACCACATATTGTGAATAAATATACAGACCTCGAACAAATAAATACGATATATGTCGAATATACGTTTTCGCGAGCACTCGCGAACTTTACCTATCACTCTGTACATGTACGTATTATATAGCAGGAGCGGTCTTGGTAAGCCAGGAAAAAAGTATATTTTATAGGCAACGACCATACCACGTTGATAAAAAACCGGTTCTCGTCCGATCACCGAAGTTAAGCAACGTCGGGCGCGGATAGTACTTGGATGGGTGACCGCTTGGGAACACCGCGTGCCGTTGTCTCTTTTTGCTGTTGAATTGCACTAGCATAGAACGCAACGCAACGTGCGACAACGAGGTGTAGCGAAAAGCGGCGCTAGCAGCCATGTTGCCTCGAGAACCAGTCGCATCCACCACCAAATAATATATAAATGACGCAGAAACTTTTTTCACCACTAATAAAGGATGAGCACGAATTCTGACGCCAATATTTATATATTTATACAAAAAAATATCAAAATTAAATTAAATTAAAAAAAAAATGTTTGTGTAATAACCACATATTGTGAATAAATATACAGACCTCGAACAAATAAATACGATATATGTCGAATATACGTTTTCGCGAGCACTCGCGAACTTTACCTATCACTCTGTACATGTACGTATTATATAGCAGGAGCGGTCTTGGTAAGCCAGGAAAAAAGTATATTTTATAGGCAACGACCATACCACGTTGATAAAAAACCGGTTCTCGTCCGATCACCGAAGTTAAGCAACGTCGGGCGCGGATAGTACTTGGATGGGTGACCGCTTGGGAACACCGCGTGCCGTTGTCTCTTTTTGCTGTTGAATTGCACTAGCATAGAACGCAACGCAACGTGCGACAACGAGGTGTAGCGAAAAGCGGCGCTAGCAGCCATGTTGCCTCGAGAACCAGTCGCATCCACCACCAAATAATATATAAATGACGCAGAAACTTTTTTCACCACTAATAAAGGATGAGCACGAATTCTGACGCCAATATTTATATATTTATACAAAAAAATATCAAAATTAAATTAAATTAAAAAAAAAATGTTTGTGTAATAACCACATATTGTGAATAAATATACAGACCTCGAACAAATAAATACGATATATGTCGAATATACGTTTTCGCGAGCACTCGCGAACTTTACCTATCACTCTGTACATGTACGTATTATATAGCAGGAGCGGTCTTGGTAAGCCAGGAAAAAAGTATATTTTATAGGCAACGACCATACCACGTTGATAAAAAACCGGTTCTCGTCCGATCACCGAAGTTAAGCAACGTCGGGCGCGGATAGTACTTGGATGGGTGACCGCTTGGGAACACCGCGTGCCGTTGTCTCTTTTTGCTGTTGAATTGCACTAGCATAGAACGCAACGCAACGTGCGACAACGAGGTGTAGCGAAAAGCGGCGCTAGCAGCCATGTTGCCTCGAGAACCAGTCGCATCCACCACCAAATAATATATAAATGACGCAGAAACTTTTTTCACCACTAATAAAGGATGAGCACGAATTCTGACGCCAATATTTATATATTTATACAAAAAAATATCAAAATTAAATTAAATTAAAAAAAAAATGTTTGTGTAATAACCACATATTGTGAATAAATATACAGACCTCGAACAAATAAATACGATATATGTCGAATATACGTTTTCGCGAGCACTCGCGAACTTTACCTATCACTCTGTACATGTACGTATTATATAGCAGGAGCGGTCTTGGTAAGCCAGGAAAAAAGTATATTTTATAGGCAACGACCATACCACGTTGATAAAAAACCGGTTCTCGTCCGATCACCGAAGTTAAGCAACGTCGGGCGCGGATAGTACTTGGATGGGTGACCGCTTGGGAACACCGCGTGCCGTTGTCTCTTTTTGCTGTTGAATTGCACTAGCATAGAACGCAACGCAACGTGCGACAACGAGGTGTAGCGAAAAGCGGCGCTAGCAGCCATGTTGCCTCGAGAACCAGTCGCATCCACCACCAAATAATATATAAATGACGCAGAAACTTTTTTCACCACTAATAAAGGATGAGCACGAATTCTGACGCCAATATTTATATATTTATACAAAAAAATATCAAAATTAAATTAAATTAAAAAAAAAATGTTTGTGTAATAACCACATATTGTGAATAAATATACAGACCTCGAACAAATAAATACGATATATGTCGAATATACGTTTTCGCGAGCACTCGCGAACTTTACCTATCACTCTGTACATGTACGTATTATATAGCAGGAGCGGTCTTGGTAAGCCAGGAAAAAAGTATATTTTATAGGCAACGACCATACCACGTTGATAAAAAACCGGTTCTCGTCCGATCACCGAAGTTAAGCAACGTCGGGCGCGGATAGTACTTGGATGGGTGACCGCTTGGGAACACCGCGTGCCGTTGTCTCTTTTTGCTGTTGAATTGCACTAGCATAGAACGCAACGCAACGTGCGACAACGAGGTGTAGCGAAAAGCGGCGCTAGCAGCCATGTTGCCTCGAGAACCAGTCGCATCCACCACCAAATAATATATAAATGACGCAGAAACTTTTTTCACCACTAATAAAGGATGAGCACGAATTCTGACGCCAATATTTATATATTTATACAAAAAAATATCAAAATTAAATTAAATTAAAAAAAAAATGTTTGTGTAATAACCACATATTGTGAATAAATATACAGACCTCGAACAAATAAATACGATATATGTCGAATATACGTTTTCGCGAGCACTCGCGAACTTTACCTATCACTCTGTACATGTACGTATTATATAGCAGGAGCGGTCTTGGTAAGCCAGGAAAAAAGTATATTTTATAGGCAACGACCATACCACGTTGATAAAAAACCGGTTCTCGTCCGATCACCGAAGTTAAGCAACGTCGGGCGCGGATAGTACTTGGATGGGTGACCGCTTGGGAACACCGCGTGCCGTTGTCTCTTTTTGCTGTTGAATTGCACTAGCATAGAACGCAACGCAACGTGCGACAACGAGGTGTAGCGAAAAGCGGCGCTAGCAGCCATGTTGCCTCGAGAACCAGTCGCATCCACCACCAAATAATATATAAATGACGCAGAAACTTTTTTCACCACTAATAAAGGATGAGCACGAATTCTGACGCCAATATTTATATATTTATACAAAAAAATATCAAAATTAAATTAAATTAAAAAAAAAATGTTTGTGTAATAACCACATATTGTGAATAAATATACAGACCTCGAACAAATAAATACGATATATGTCGAATATACGTTTTCGCGAGCACTCGCGAACTTTACCTATCACTCTGTACATGTACGTATTATATAGCAGGAGCGGTCTTGGTAAGCCAGGAAAAAAGTATATTTTATAGGCAACGACCATACCACGTTGATAAAAAACCGGTTCTCGTCCGATCACCGAAGTTAAGCAACGTCGGGCGCGGATAGTACTTGGATGGGTGACCGCTTGGGAACACCGCGTGCCGTTGTCTCTTTTTGCTGTTGAATTGCACTAGCATAGAACGCAACGCAACGTGCGACAACGAGGTGTAGCGAAAAGCGGCGCTAGCAGCCATGTTGCCTCGAGAACCAGTCGCATCCACCACCAAATAATATATAAATGACGCAGAAACTTTTTTCACCACTAATAAAGGATGAGCACGAATTCTGACGCCAATATTTATATATTTATACAAAAAAATATCAAAATTAAATTAAATTAAAAAAAAAATGTTTGTGTAATAACCACATATTGTGAATAAATATACAGACCTCGAACAAATAAATACGATATATGTCGAATATACGTTTTCGCGAGCACTCGCGAACTTTACCTATCACTCTGTACATGTACGTATTATATAGCAGGAGCGGTCTTGGTAAGCCAGGAAAAAAGTATATTTTATAGGCAACGACCATACCACGTTGATAAAAAACCGGTTCTCGTCCGATCACCGAAGTTAAGCAACGTCGGGCGCGGATAGTACTTGGATGGGTGACCGCTTGGGAACACCGCGTGCCGTTGTCTCTTTTTGCTGTTGAATTGCACTAGCATAGAACGCAACGCAACGTGCGACAACGAGGTGTAGCGAAAAGCGGCGCTAGCAGCCATGTTGCCTCGAGAACCAGTCGCATCCACCACCAAATAATATATAAATGACGCAGAAACTTTTTTCACCACTAATAAAGGATGAGCACGAATTCTGACGCCAATATTTATATATTTATACAAAAAAATATCAAAATTAAATTAAATTAAAAAAAAAATGTTTGTGTAATAACCACATATTGTGAATAAATATACAGACCTCGAACAAATAAATACGATATATGTCGAATATACGTTTTCGCGAGCACTCGCGAACTTTACCTATCACTCTGTACATGTACGTATTATATAGCAGGAGCGGTCTTGGTAAGCCAGGAAAAAAGTATATTTTATAGGCAACGACCATACCACGTTGATAAAAAACCGGTTCTCGTCCGATCACCGAAGTTAAGCAACGTCGGGCGCGGATAGTACTTGGATGGGTGACCGCTTGGGAACACCGCGTGCCGTTGTCTCTTTTTGCTGTTGAATTGCACTAGCATAGAACGCAACGCAACGTGCGACAACGAGGTGTAGCGAAAAGCGGCGCTAGCAGCCATGTTGCCTCGAGAACCAGTCGCATCCACCACCAAATAATATATAAATGACGCAGAAACTTTTTTCACCACTAATAAAGGATGAGCACGAATTCTGACGCCAATATTTATATATTTATACAAAAAAATATCAAAATTAAATTAAATTAAAAAAAAAATGTTTGTGTAATAACCACATATTGTGAATAAATATACAGACCTCGAACAAATAAATACGATATATGTCGAATATACGTTTTCGCGAGCACTCGCGAACTTTACCTATCACTCTGTACATGTACGTATTATATAGCAGGAGCGGTCTTGGTAAGCCAGGAAAAAAGTATATTTTATAGGCAACGACCATACCACGTTGATAAAAAACCGGTTCTCGTCCGATCACCGAAGTTAAGCAACGTCGGGCGCGGATAGTACTTGGATGGGTGACCGCTTGGGAACACCGCGTGCCGTTGTCTCTTTTTGCTGTTGAATTGCACTAGCATAGAACGCAACGCAACGTGCGACAACGAGGTGTAGCGAAAAGCGGCGCTAGCAGCCATGTTGCCTCGAGAACCAGTCGCATCCACCACCAAATAATATATAAATGACGCAGAAACTTTTTTCACCACTAATAAAGGATGAGCACGAATTCTGACGCCAATATTTATATATTTATACAAAAAAATATCAAAATTAAATTAAATTAAAAAAAAAATGTTTGTGTAATAACCACATATTGTGAATAAATATACAGACCTCGAACAAATAAATACGATATATGTCGAATATACGTTTTCGCGAGCACTCGCGAACTTTACCTATCACTCTGTACATGTACGTATTATATAGCAGGAGCGGTCTTGGTAAGCCAGGAAAAAAGTATATTTTATAGGCAACGACCATACCACGTTGATAAAAAACCGGTTCTCGTCCGATCACCGAAGTTAAGCAACGTCGGGCGCGGATAGTACTTGGATGGGTGACCGCTTGGGAACACCGCGTGCCGTTGTCTCTTTTTGCTGTTGAATTGCACTAGCATAGAACGCAACGCAACGTGCGACAACGAGGTGTAGCGAAAAGCGGCGCTAGCAGCCATGTTGCCTCGAGAACCAGTCGCATCCACCACCAAATAATATATAAATGACGCAGAAACTTTTTTCACCACTAATAAAGGATGAGCACGAATTCTGACGCCAATATTTATATATTTATACAAAAAAATATCAAAATTAAATTAAATTAAAAAAAAAATGTTTGTGTAATAACCACATATTGTGAATAAATATACAGACCTCGAACAAATAAATACGATATATGTCGAATATACGTTTTCGCGAGCACTCGCGAACTTTACCTATCACTCTGTACATGTACGTATTATATAGCAGGAGCGGTCTTGGTAAGCCAGGAAAAAAGTATATTTTATAGGCAACGACCATACCACGTTGATAAAAAACCGGTTCTCGTCCGATCACCGAAGTTAAGCAACGTCGGGCGCGGATAGTACTTGGATGGGTGACCGCTTGGGAACACCGCGTGCCGTTGTCTCTTTTTGCTGTTGAATTGCACTAGCATAGAACGCAACGCAACGTGCGACAACGAGGTGTAGCGAAAAGCGGCGCTAGCAGCCATGTTGCCTCGAGAACCAGTCGCATCCACCACCAAATAATATATAAATGACGCAGAAACTTTTTTCACCACTAATAAAGGATGAGCACGAATTCTGACGCCAATATTTATATATTTATACAAAAAAATATCAAAATTAAATTAAATTAAAAAAAAAATGTTTGTGTAATAACCACATATTGTGAATAAATATACAGACCTCGAACAAATAAATACGATATATGTCGAATATACGTTTTCGCGAGCACTCGCGAACTTTACCTATCACTCTGTACATGTACGTATTATATAGCAGGAGCGGTCTTGGTAAGCCAGGAAAAAAGTATATTTTATAGGCAACGACCATACCACGTTGATAAAAAACCGGTTCTCGTCCGATCACCGAAGTTAAGCAACGTCGGGCGCGGATAGTACTTGGATGGGTGACCGCTTGGGAACACCGCGTGCCGTTGTCTCTTTTTGCTGTTGAATTGCACTAGCATAGAACGCAACGCAACGTGCGACAACGAGGTGTAGCGAAAAGCGGCGCTAGCAGCCATGTTGCCTCGAGAACCAGTCGCATCCACCACCAAATAATATATAAATGACGCAGAAACTTTTTTCACCACTAATAAAGGATGAGCACGAATTCTGACGCCAATATTTATATATTTATACAAAAAAATATCAAAATTAAATTAAATTAAAAAAAAAATGTTTGTGTAATAACCACATATTGTGAATAAATATACAGACCTCGAACAAATAAATACGATATATGTCGAATATACGTTTTCGCGAGCACTCGCGAACTTTACCTATCACTCTGTACATGTACGTATTATATAGAAGGAGCGGTCTTGGTAAGCCAGGAAAAAAGTATATTTTATAGGCAACGACCATACCACGTTGATAAAAAACCGGTTCTCGTCCGATCACCGAAGTTAAGCAACGTCGGGCGCGGATAGTACTTGGATGGGTGACCGCTTGGGAACACCGCGTGCCGTTGTCTCTTTTTGCTGTTGAATTGCACTAGCATAGAACGCAACGCAACGTGCGACAACGAGGTGTAGCGAAAAGCGGCGCTAGCAGCCATGTTGCCTCGAGAACCAGTCGCATCCACCACCAAATAATATATAAATGACGCAGAAACTTTTTTCACCACTAATAAAGGATGAGCACGAATTCTGACGCCAATATTTATATATTTATACAAAAAAATATCAAAATTAAATTAAATTAAAAAAAAAATGTTTGTGTAATAACCACATATTGTGAATAAATATACAGACCTCGAACAAATAAATACGATATATGTCGAATATACGTTTTCGCGAGCACTCGCGAACTTTACCTATCACTCTGTACATGTACGTATTATATAGCAGGAGCGGTCTTGGTAAGCCAGGAAAAAAGTATATTTTATAGGCAACGACCATACCACGTTGATAAAAAACCGGTTCTCGTCCGATCACCGAAGTTAAGCAACGTCGGGCGCGGATAGTACTTGGATGGGTGACCGCTTGGGAACACCGCGTGCCGTTGTCTCTTTTTGCTGTTGAATTGCACTAGCATAGAACGCAACGCAACGTGCGACAACGAGGTGTAGCGAAAAGCGGCGCTAGCAGCCATGTTGCCTCGAGAACCAGTCGCATCCACCACCAAATAATATATAAATGACGCAGAAACTTTTTTCACCACTAATAAAGGATGAGCACGAATTCTGACGCCAATATTTATATATTTATACAAAAAAATATCAAAATTAAATTAAATTAAAAAAAAAATGTTTGTGTAATAACCACATATTGTGAATAAATATACAGACCTCGAACAAATAAATACGATATATGTCGAATATACGTTTTCGCGAGCACTCGCGAACTTTACCTATCACTCTGTACATGTACGTATTATATAGCAGGAGCGGTCTTGGTAAGCCAGGAAAAAAGTATATTTTATAGGCAACGACCATACCACGTTGATAAAAAACCGGTTCTCGTCCGATCACCGAAGTTAAGCAACGTCGGGCGCGGATAGTACTTGGATGGGTGACCGCTTGGGAACACCGCGTGCCGTTGTCTCTTTTTGCTGTTGAATTGCACTAGCATAGAACGCAACGCAACGTGCGACAACGAGGTGTAGCGAAAAGCGGCGCTAGCAGCCATGTTGCCTCGAGAACCAGTCGCATCCACCACCAAATAATATATAAATGACGCAGAAACTTTTTTCACCACTAATAAAGGATGAGCACGAATTCTGACGCCAATATTTATATATTTATACAAAAAAATATCAAAATTAAATTAAATTAAAAAAAAAATGTTTGTGTAATAACCACATATTGTGAATAAATATACAGACCTCGAACAAATAAATACGATATATGTCGAATATACGTTTTCGCGAGCACTCGCGAACTTTACCTATCACTCTGTACATGTACGTATTATATAGCAGGAGCGGTCTTGGTAAGCCAGGAAAAAAGTATATTTTATAGGCAACGACCATACCACGTTGATAAAAAACCGGTTCTCGTCCGATCACCGAAGTTAAGCAACGTCGGGCGCGGATAGTACTTGGATGGGTGACCGCTTGGGAACACCGCGTGCCGTTGTCTCTTTTTGCTGTTGAATTGCACTAGCATAGAACGCAACGCAACGTGCGACAACGAGGTGTAGCGAAAAGCGGCGCTAGCAGCCATGTTGCCTCGAGAACCAGTCGCATCCACCACCAAATAATATATAAATGACGCAGAAACTTTTTTCACCACTAATAAAGGATGAGCACGAATTCTGACGCCAATATTTATATATTTATACAAAAAAATATCAAAATTAAATTAAATTAAAAAAAAAATGTTTGTGTAATAACCACATATTGTGAATAAATATACAGACCTCGAACAAATAAATACGATATATGTCGAATATACGTTTTCGCGAGCACTCGCGAACTTTACCTATCACTCTGTACATGTACGTATTATATAGCAGGAGCGGTCTTGGTAAGCCAGGAAAAAAGTATATTTTATAGGCAACGACCATACCACGTTGATAAAAAACCGGTTCTCGTCCGATCACCGAAGTTAAGCAACGTCGGGCGCGGATAGTACTTGGATGGGTGACCGCTTGGGAACACCGCGTGCCGTTGTCTCTTTTTGCTGTTGAATTGCACTAGCATAGAACGCAACGCAACGTGCGACAACGAGGTGTAGCGAAAAGCGGCGCTAGCAGCCATGTTGCCTCGAGAACCAGTCGCATCCACCACCAAATAATATATAAATGACGCAGAAACTTTTTTCACCACTAATAAAGGATGAGCACGAATTCTGACGCCAATATTTATATATTTATACAAAAAAATATCAAAATTAAATTAAATTAAAAAAAAAATGTTTGTGTAATAACCACATATTGTGAATAAATATACAGACCTCGAACAAATAAATACGATATATGTCGAATATACGTTTTCGCGAGCACTCGCGAACTTTACCTATCACTCTGTACATGTACGTATTATATAGCAGGAGCGGTCTTGGTAAGCCAGGAAAAAAGTATATTTTATAGGCAACGACCATACCACGTTGATAAAAAACCGGTTCTCGTCCGATCACCGAAGTTAAGCAACGTCGGGCGCGGATAGTACTTGGATGGGTGACCGCTTGGGAACACCGCGTGCCGTTGTCTCTTTTTGCTGTTGAATTGCACTAGCATAGAACGCAACGCAACGTGCGACAACGAGGTGTAGCGAAAAGCGGCGCTAGCAGCCATGTTGCCTCGAGAACCAGTCGCATCCACCACCAAATAATATATAAATGACGCAGAAACTTTTTTCACCACTAATAAAGGATGAGCACGAATTCTGACGCCAATATTTATATATTTATACAAAAAAATATCAAAATTAAATTAAATTAAAAAAAAAATGTTTGTGTAATAACCACATATTGTGAATAAATATACAGACCTCGAACAAATAAATACGATATATGTCGAATATACGTTTTCGCGAGCACTCGCGAACTTTACCTATCACTCTGTACATGTACGTATTATATAGCAGGAGCGGTCTTGGTAAGCCAGGAAAAAAGTATATTTTATAGGCAACGACCATACCACGTTGATAAAAAACCGGTTCTCGTCCGATCACCGAAGTTAAGCAACGTCGGGCGCGGATAGTACTTGGATGGGTGACCGCTTGGGAACACCGCGTGCCGTTGTCTCTTTTTGCTGTTGAATTGCACTAGCATAGAACGCAACGCAACGTGCGACAACGAGGTGTAGCGAAAAGCGGCGCTAGCAGCCATGTTGCCTCGAGAACCAGTCGCATCCACCACCAAATAATATATAAATGACGCAGAAACTTTTTTCACCACTAATAAAGGATGAGCACGAATTCTGACGCCAATATTTATATATTTATACAAAAAAATATCAAAATTAAATTAAATTAAAAAAAAAATGTTTGTGTAATAACCACATATTGTGAATAAATATACAGACCTCGAACAAATAAATACGATATATGTCGAATATACGTTTTCGCGAGCACTCGCGAACTTTACCTATCACTCTGTACATGTACGTATTATATAGCAGGAGCGGTCTTGGTAAGCCAGGAAAAAAGTATATTTTATAGGCAACGACCATACCACGTTGATAAAAAACCGGTTCTCGTCCGATCACCGAAGTTAAGCAACGTCGGGCGCGGATAGTACTTGGATGGGTGACCGCTTGGGAACACCGCGTGCCGTTGTCTCTTTTTGCTGTTGAATTGCACTAGCATAGAACGCAACGCAACGTGCGACAACGAGGTGTAGCGAAAAGCGGCGCTAGCAGCCATGTTGCCTCGAGAACCAGTCGCATCCACCACCAAATAATATATAAATGACGCAGAAACTTTTTTCACCACTAATAAAGGATGAGCACGAATTCTGACGCCAATATTTATATATTTATACAAAAAAATATCAAAATTAAATTAAATTAAAAAAAAAATGTTTGTGTAATAACCACATATTGTGAATAAATATACAGACCTCGAACAAATAAATACGATATATGTCGAATATACGTTTTCGCGAGCACTCGCGAACTTTACCTATCACTCTGTACATGTACGTATTATATAGCAGGAGCGGTCTTGGTAAGCCAGGAAAAAAGTATATTTTATAGGCAACGACCATACCACGTTGATAAAAAACCGGTTCTCGTCCGATCACCGAAGTTAAGCAACGTCGGGCGCGGATAGTACTTGGATGGGTGACCGCTTGGGAACACCGCGTGCCGTTGTCTCTTTTTGCTGTTGAATTGCACTAGCATAGAACGCAACGCAACGTGCGACAACGAGGTGTAGCGAAAAGCGGCGCTAGCAGCCATGTTGCCTCGAGAACCAGTCGCATCCACCACCAAATAATATATAAATGACGCAGAAACTTTTTTCACCACTAATAAAGGATGAGCACGAATTCTGACGCCAATATTTATATATTTATACAAAAAAATATCAAAATTAAATTAAATTAAAAAAAAAATGTTTGTGTAATAACCACATATTGTGAATAAATATACAGACCTCGAACAAATAAATACGATATATGTCGAATATACGTTTTCGCGAGCACTCGCGAACTTTACCTATCACTCTGTACATGTACGTATTATATAGCAGGAGCGGTCTTGGTAAGCCAGGAAAAAAGTATATTTTATAGGCAACGACCATACCACGTTGATAAAAAACCGGTTCTCGTCCGATCACCGAAGTTAAGCAACGTCGGGCGCGGATAGTACTTGGATGGGTGACCGCTTGGGAACACCGCGTGCCGTTGTCTCTTTTTGCTGTTGAATTGCACTAGCATAGAACGCAACGCAACGTGCGACAACGAGGTGTAGCGAAAAGCGGCGCTAGCAGCCATGTTGCCTCGAGAACCAGTCGCATCCACCACCAAATAATATATAAATGACGCAGAAACTTTTTTCACCACTAATAAAGGATGAGCACGAATTCTGACGCCAATATTTATATATTTATACAAAAAAATATCAAAATTAAATTAAATTAAAAAAAAAATGTTTGTGTAATAACCACATATTGTGAATAAATATACAGACCTCGAACAAATAAATACGATATATGTCGAATATACGTTTTCGCGAGCACTCGCGAACTTTACCTATCACTCTGTACATGTACGTATTATATAGCAGGAGCGGTCTTGGTAAGCCAGGAAAAAAGTATATTTTATAGGCAACGACCATACCACGTTGATAAAAAACCGGTTCTCGTCCGATCACCGAAGTTAAGCAACGTCGGGCGCGGATAGTACTTGGATGGGTGACCGCTTGGGAACACCGCGTGCCGTTGTCTCTTTTTGCTGTTGAATTGCACTAGCATAGAACGCAACGCAACGTGCGACAACGAGGTGTAGCGAAAAGCGGCGCTAGCAGCCATGTTGCCTCGAGAACCAGTCGCATCCACCACCAAATAATATATAAATGACGCAGAAACTTTTTTCACCACTAATAAAGGATGAGCACGAATTCTGACGCCAATATTTATACATTTATACAAAAAAATATCAAAATTAAATTAAATTAAAAAAAAAATGTTTGTGTAATAACCACATATTGTGAATAAATATACAGACCTCGAACAAATAAATACGATATATGTCGAATATACGTTTTCGCGAGCACTCGCGAACTTTACCTATCACTCTGTACATGTACGTATTATATAGCAGGAGCGGTCTTGGTAAGCCAGGAAAAAAGTATATTTTATAGGCAACGACCATACCACGTTGATAAAAAACCGGTTCTCGTCCGATCACCGAAGTTAAGCAACGTCGGGCGCGGATAGTACTTGGATGGGTGACCGCTTGGGAACACCGCGTGCCGTTGTCTCTTTTTGCTGTTGAATTGCACTAGCATAGAACGCAACGCAACGTGCGACAACGAGGTGTAGCGAAAAGCGGCGCTAGCAGCCATGTTGCCTCGAGAACCAGTCGCATCCACCACCAAATAATATATAAATGACGCAGAAACTTTTTTCACCACTAATAAAGGATGAGCACGAATTCTGACGCCAATATTTATATATTTATACAAAAAAATATCAAAATTAAATTAAATTAAAAAAAAAATGTTTGTGTAATAACCACATATTGTGAATAAATATACAGACCTCGAACAAATAAATACGATATATGTCGAATATACGTTTTCGCGAGCACTCGCGAACTTTACCTATCACTCTGTACATGTACGTATTATATAGCAGGAGCGGTCTTGGTAAGCCAGGAAAAAAGTATATTTTATAGGCAACGACCATACCACGTTGATAAAAAACCGGTTCTCGTCCGATCACCGAAGTTAAGCAACGTCGGGCGCGGATAGTACTTGGATGGGTGACCGCTTGGGAACACCGCGTGCCGTTGTCTCTTTTTGCTGTTGAATTGCACTAGCATAGAACGCAACGCAACGTGCGACAACGAGGTGTAGCGAAAAGCGGCGCTAGCAGCCATGTTGCCTCGAGAACCAGTCGCATCCACCACCAAATAATATATAAATGACGCAGAAACTTTTTTCACCACTAATAAAGGATGAGCACGAATTCTGACGCCAATATTTATATATTTATACAAAAAAATATCAAAATTAAATTAAATTAAAAAAAAAATGTTTGTGTAATAACCACATATTGTGAATAAATATACAGACCTCGAACAAATAAATACGATATATGTCGAATATACGTTTTCGCGAGCACTCGCGAACTTTACCTATCACTCTGTACATGTACGTATTATATAGCAGGAGCGGTCTTGGTAAGCCAGGAAAAAAGTATATTTTATAGGCAACGACCATACCACGTTGATAAAAAACCGGTTCTCGTCCGATCACCGAAGTTAAGCAACGTCGGGCGCGGATAGTACTTGGATGGGTGACCGCTTGGGAACACCGCGTGCCGTTGTCTCTTTTTGCTGTTGAATTGCACTAGCATAGAACGCAACGCAACGTGCGACAACGAGGTGTAGCGAAAAGCGGCGCTAGCAGCCATGTTGCCTCGAGAACCAGTCGCATCCACCACCAAATAATATATAAATGACGCAGAAACTTTTTTCACCACTAATAAAGGATGAGCACGAATTCTGACGCCAATATTTATATATTTATACAAAAAAATATCAAAATTAAATTAAATTAAAAAAAAAATGTTTGTGTAATAACCACATATTGTGAATAAATATACAGACCTCGAACAAATAAATACGATATATGTCGAATATACGTTTTCGCGAGCACTCGCGAACTTTACCTATCACTCTGTACATGTACGTATTATATAGCAGGAGCGGTCTTGGTAAGCCAGGAAAAAAGTATATTTTATAGGCAACGACCATACCACGTTGATAAAAAACCGGTTCTCGTCCGATCACCGAAGTTAAGCAACGTCGGGCGCGGATAGTACTTGGATGGGTGACCGCTTGGGAACACCGCGTGCCGTTGTCTCTTTTTGCTGTTGAATTGCACTAGCATAGAACGCAACGCAACGTGCGACAACGAGGTGTAGCGAAAAGCGGCGCTAGCAGCCATGTTGCCTCGAGAACCAGTCGCATCCACCACCAAATAATATATAAATGACGCAGAAACTTTTTTCACCACTAATAAAGGATGAGCACGAATTCTGACGCCAATATTTATACATTTATACAAAAAAATATCAAAATTAAATTAAATTAAAAAAAAAATGTTTGTGTAATAACCACATATTGTGAATAAATATACAGACCTCGAACAAATAAATACGATATATGTCGAATATACGTTTTCGCGAGCACTCGCGAACTTTACCTATCACTCTGTACATGTACGTATTATATAGCAGGAGCGGTCTTGGTAAGCCAGGAAAAAAGTATATTTTATAGGCAACGACCATACCACGTTGATAAAAAACCGGTTCTCGTCCGATCACCGAAGTTAAGCAACGTCGGGCGCGGATAGTACTTGGATGGGTGACCGCTTGGGAACACCGCGTGCCGTTGTCTCTTTTTGCTGTTGAATTGCACTAGCATAGAACGCAACGCAACGTGCGACAACGAGGTGTAGCGAAAAGCGGCGCTAGCAGCCATGTTGCCTCGAGAACCAGTCGCATCCACCACCAAATAATATATAAATGACGCAGAAACTTTTTTCACCACTAATAAAGGATGAGCACGAATTCTGACGCCAATATTTATATATTTATACAAAAAAATATCAAAATTAAATTAAATTAAAAAAAAAATGTTTGTGTAATAACCACATATTGTGAATAAATATACAGACCTCGAACAAATAAATACGATATATGTCGAATATACGTTTTCGCGAGCACTCGCGAACTTTACCTATCACTCTGTACATGTACGTATTATATAGCAGGAGCGGTCTTGGTAAGCCAGGAAAAAAGTATATTTTATAGGCAACGACCATACCACGTTGATAAAAAACCGGTTCTCGTCCGATCACCGAAGTTAAGCAACGTCGGGCGCGGATAGTACTTGGATGGGTGACCGCTTGGGAACACCGCGTGCCGTTGTCTCTTTTTGCTGTTGAATTGCACTAGCATAGAACGCAACGCAACGTGCGACAACGAGGTGTAGCGAAAAGCGGCGCTAGCAGCCATGTTGCCTCGAGAACCAGTCGCATCCACCACCAAATAATATATAAATGACGCAGAAACTTTTTTCACCACTAATAAAGGATGAGCACGAATTCTGACGCCAATATTTATATATTTATACAAAAAAATATCAAAATTAAATTAAATTAAAAAAAAAATGTTTGTGTAATAACCACATATTGTGAATAAATATACAGACCTCGAACAAATAAATACGATATATGTCGAATATACGTTTTCGCGAGCACTCGCGAACTTTACCTATCACTCTGTACATGTACGTATTATATAGCAGGAGCGGTCTTGGTAAGCCAGGAAAAAAGTATATTTTATAGGCAACGACCATACCACGTTGATAAAAAACCGGTTCTCGTCCGATCACCGAAGTTAAGCAACGTCGGGCGCGGATAGTACTTGGATGGGTGACCGCTTGGGAACACCGCGTGCCGTTGTCTCTTTTTGCTGTTGAATTGCACTAGCATAGAACGCAACGCAACGTGCGACAACGAGGTGTAGCGAAAAGCGGCGCTAGCAGCCATGTTGCCTCGAGAACCAGTCGCATCCACCACCAAATAATATATAAATGACGCAGAAACTTTTTTCACCACTAATAAAGGATGAGCACGAATTCTGACGCCAATATTTATATATTTATACAAAAAAATATCAAAATTAAATTAAATTAAAAAAAAAATGTTTGTGTAATAACCACATATTGTGAATAAATATACAGACCTCGAACAAATAAATACGATATATGTCGAATATACGTTTTCGCGAGCACTCGCGAACTTTACCTATCACTCTGTACATGTACGTATTATATAGCAGGAGCGGTCTTGGTAAGCCAGGAAAAAAGTATATTTTATAGGCAACGACCATACCACGTTGATAAAAAACCGGTTCTCGTCCGATCACCGAAGTTAAGCAACGTCGGGCGCGGATAGTACTTGGATGGGTGACCGCTTGGGAACACCGCGTGCCGTTGTCTCTTTTTGCTGTTGAATTGCACTAGCATAGAACGCAACGCAACGTGCGACAACGAGGTGTAGCGAAAAGCGGCGCTAGCAGCCATGTTGCCTCGAGAACCAGTCGCATCCACCACCAAATAATATATAAATGACGCAGAAACTTTTTTCACCACTAATAAAGGATGAGCACGAATTCTGACGCCAATATTTATATATTTATACAAAAAAATATCAAAATTAAATTAAATTAAAAAAAAAATGTTTGTGTAATAACCACATATTGTGAATAAATATACAGACCTCGAACAAATAAATACGATATATGTCGAATATACGTTTTCGCGAGCACTCGCGAACTTTACCTATCACTCTGTACATGTACGTATTATATAGCAGGAGCGGTCTTGGTAAGCCAGGAAAAAAGTATATTTTATAGGCAACGACCATACCACGTTGATAAAAAACCGGTTCTCGTCCGATCACCGAAGTTAAGCAACGTCGGGCGCGGATAGTACTTGGATGGGTGACCGCTTGGGAACACCGCGTGCCGTTGTCTCTTTTTGCTGTTGAATTGCACTAGCATAGAACGCAACGCAACGTGCGACAACGAGGTGTAGCGAAAAGCGGCGCTAGCAGCCATGTTGCCTCGAGAACCAGTCGCATCCACCACCAAATAATATATAAATGACGCAGAAACTTTTTTCACCACTAATAAAGGATGAGCACGAATTCTGACGCCAATATTTATATATTTATACAAAAAAATATCAAAATTAAATTAAATTAAAAAAAAAATGTTTGTGTAATAACCACATATTGTGAATAAATATACAGACCTCGAACAAATAAATACGATATATGTCGAATATACGTTTTCGCGAGCACTCGCGAACTTTACCTATCACTCTGTACATGTACGTATTATATAGCAGGAGCGGTCTTGGTAAGCCAGGAAAAAAGTATATTTTATAGGCAACGACCATACCACGTTGATAAAAAACCGGTTCTCGTCCGATCACCGAAGTTAAGCAACGTCGGGCGCGGATAGTACTTGGATGGGTGACCGCTTGGGAACACCGCGTGCCGTTGTCTCTTTTTGCTGTTGAATTGCACTAGCATAGAACGCAACGCAACGTGCGACAACGAGGTGTAGCGAAAAGCGGCGCTAGCAGCCATGTTGCCTCGAGAACCAGTCGCATCCACCACCAAATAATATATAAATGACGCAGAAACTTTTTTCACCACTAATAAAGGATGAGCACGAATTCTGACGCCAATATTTATATATTTATACAAAAAAATATCAAAATTAAATTAAATTAAAAAAAAAATGTTTGTGTAATAACCACATATTGTGAATAAATATACAGACCTCGAACAAATAAATACGATATATGTCGAATATACGTTTTCGCGAGCACTCGCGAACTTTACCTATCACTCTGTACATGTACGTATTATATAGCAGGAGCGGTCTTGGTAAGCCAGGAAAAAAGTATATTTTATAGGCAACGACCATACCACGTTGATAAAAAACCGGTTCTCGTCCGATCACCGAAGTTAAGCAACGTCGGGCGCGGATAGTACTTGGATGGGTGACCGCTTGGGAACACCGCGTGCCGTTGTCTCTTTTTGCTGTTGAATTGCACTAGCATAGAACGCAACGCAACGTGCGACAACGAGGTGTAGCGAAAAGCGGCGCTAGCAGCCATGTTGCCTCGAGAACCAGTCGCATCCACCACCAAATAATATATAAATGACGCAGAAACTTTTTTCACCACTAATAAAGGATGAGCACGAATTCTGACGCCAATATTTATATATTTATACAAAAAAATATCAAAATTAAATTAAATTAAAAAAAAAATGTTTGTGTAATAACCACATATTGTGAATAAATATACAGACCTCGAACAAATAAATACGATATATGTCGAATATACGTTTTCGCGAGCACTCGCGAACTTTACCTATCACTCTGTACATGTACGTATTATATAGCAGGAGCGGTCTTGGTAAGCCAGGAAAAAAGTATATTTTATAGGCAACGACCATACCACGTTGATAAAAAACCGGTTCTCGTCCGATCACCGAAGTTAAGCAACGTCGGGCGCGGATAGTACTTGGATGGGTGACCGCTTGGGAACACCGCGTGCCGTTGTCTCTTTTTGCTGTTGAATTGCACTAGCATAGAACGCAACGCAACGTGCGACAACGAGGTGTAGCGAAAAGCGGCGCTAGCAGCCATGTTGCCTCGAGAACCAGTCGCATCCACCACCAAATAATATATAAATGACGCAGAAACTTTTTTCACCACTAATAAAGGATGAGCACGAATTCTGACGCCAATATTTATATATTTATACAAAAAAATATCAAAATTAAATTAAATTAAAAAAAAAATGTTTGTGTAATAACCACATATTGTGAATAAATATACAGACCTCGAACAAATAAATACGATATATGTCGAATATACGTTTTCGCGAGCACTCGCGAACTTTACCTATCACTCTGTACATGTACGTATTATATAGCAGGAGCGGTCTTGGTAAGCCAGGAAAAAAGTATATTTTATAGGCAACGACCATACCACGTTGATAAAAAACCGGTTCTCGTCCGATCACCGAAGTTAAGCAACGTCGGGCGCGGATAGTACTTGGATGGGTGACCGCTTGGGAACACCGCGTGCCGTTGTCTCTTTTTGCTGTTGAATTGCACTAGCATAGAACGCAACGCAACGTGCGACAACGAGGTGTAGCGAAAAGCGGCGCTAGCAGCCATGTTGCCTCGAGAACCAGTCGCATCCACCACCAAATAATATATAAATGACGCAGAAACTTTTTTCACCACTAATAAAGGATGAGCACGAATTCTGACGCCAATATTTATATATTTATACAAAAAAATATCAAAATTAAATTAAATTAAAAAAAAAATGTTTGTGTAATAACCACATATTGTGAATAAATATACAGACCTCGAACAAATAAATACGATATATGTCGAATATACGTTTTCGCGAGCACTCGCGAACTTTACCTATCACTCTGTACATGTACGTATTATATAGCAGGAGCGGTCTTGGTAAGCCAGGAAAAAAGTATATTTTATAGGCAACGACCATACCACGTTGATAAAAAACCGGTTCTCGTCCGATCACCGAAGTTAAGCAACGTCGGGCGCGGATAGTACTTGGATGGGTGACCGCTTGGGAACACCGCGTGCCGTTGTCTCTTTTTGCTGTTGAATTGCACTAGCATAGAACGCAACGCAACGTGCGACAACGAGGTGTAGCGAAAAGCGGCGCTAGCAGCCATGTTGCCTCGAGAACCAGTCGCATCCACCACCAAATAATATATAAATGACGCAGAAACTTTTTTCACCACTAATAAAGGATGAGCACGAATTCTGACGCCAATATTTATATATTTATACAAAAAAATATCAAAATTAAATTAAATTAAAAAAAAAATGTTTGTGTAATAACCACATATTGTGAATAAATATACAGACCTCGAACAAATAAATACGATATATGTCGAATATACGTTTTCGCGAGCACTCGCGAACTTTACCTATCACTCTGTACATGTACGTATTATATAGCAGGAGCGGTCTTGGTAAGCCAGGAAAAAAAGTATATTTTATAGGCAACGACCATACCACGTTGATAAAAAACCGGTTCTCGTCCGATCACCGAAGTTAAGCAACGTCGGGCGCGGATAGTACTTGGATGGGTGACCGCTTGGGAACACCGCGTGCCGTTGTCTCTTTTTGCTGTTGAATTGCACTAGCATAGAACGCAACGCAACGTGCGACAACGAGGTGTAGCGAAAAGCGGCGCTAGCAGCCATGTTGCCTCGAGAACCAGTCGCATCCACCACCAAATAATATATAAATGACGCAGAAACTTTTTTCACCACTAATAAAGGATGAGCACGAATTCTGACGCCAATCTTTATATATTTATACAAAAAAATATCAAAATTAAAT
>CAUOPU010000069.1:0-165000 GCA_963457615.1 Nicrophorus investigator | reverse complement strand
CAGCTACCAAATTAAAGCCTAATGTTCATTCTTTGAAACGTATACACTGGTATAATTGTATCAGTTACTGTTTTCGCGTAATTCGCTGTCAAAGTTGAATAATTTTTTTTTAAAGCTTCGACAGAGCAGTGTCTTTACATTTTTGCTTATATCTCGAAAAGTACGCGAGATAAATTAATTCTTGATATACCAAATTAAAGCCGAATGTTCATTCTTTGAAACGTATATACTGGTATAATTGTAGCAGTTACTGTTTTCGCGTAATTCACTGTCAAAGTTGAATAAACTTTTTTTTAAGCTTCGAAAAAGGAGTGTCTTTATATTTTTGCTTATATCTCGAAAAGTACGAGAGATATATTAATTCTTGATATACCAAATTAAAGGCCAATGTTCATTCTTTGAAACATATACACTGGTATAATTGTAGCAGTTACTGTTTTCGCTTAATTCGCTGTCAAATTTGAATAAACTTTTTTTAAGCTTCGAAAAAGCAGTGTCTTTACATTTTTGCTTATATCTCGAAAAGTACGCGAGATAAATTTATTATTCAGCTACCAAATTAAAGGCCAATGTCCATTCTTTGAAACGTATGTACTGGTATAATTGTAGCAGTTACTGTTTTCGCTTAATTCGCTGTCAAATTTGAATAAACTTTTTTTAAGCTTCGAAAAAGCAGTGTCTTTACATTTTTGCTTATATCTCGAAAAGTACGCGAGATAAATTAATTATTCAGCTACCAAATTAAAGCCGAATGTCCATTCCTTGAAACGTATATACTGGTATAATTGTAGCAGTTACTGTTTTCGCGTAATTTGCTGTCAAAGTTGAATAATTTTTTTTTAAGCTTCGAAAAAGCAGTGTCTTTACATTTTTGCTTATATCTCGAAAAGTACGCGAGATAAATTTATTATTCAGCTACCAAATTAAAGGCCAATGTCCATTCTTTGAAACGTATATACTGGTATAATTGTAGCAGTTACTGTTTTCGCTTAATTCGCTGTCAAATTTGAATAAACTTTTTTTAAGCTTCGAAAAAGCAGTGTCTTTACATTTTTGCTTATATCTCGAAAAGTACGCGAGATACATTTATTATTCAGCTACCAAATTAAAGGCGAATGTTCATTCTTTGAAACGTATATACTGGTATAATTGTAGCAGTTACTGTTTTTGCGTAATTCGATGTCAAAATTGAATAAACGTTTTTTTAAGCTTCGAAAAATCAGTGCCTTTACATTTTTGCTTATATCTCGAAAAGTACGCGAGATATATTAATTCTTGATATACCAAATTAAAGCCGAATGTTCATTCTTTGAAACGTATATACTGGTATAATTGTAGCAGTTACTGTTTTTGCGTAATTCGATGTCAAAATTGAATAAACGTTTTTTTAAGCTTCGAAAAATCAGTGCCTTTACATTTTTGCTTATATCTCGAAAAGTACGCAAGATAAATTAATTGTTGAGCTACCAAATTGAAGCCGAATGTTCATTCTTTGAAACGTATATATTGGTTATTGGTAAAATTGTAGCAGTTACTGTTTTCGCGTAATTCGCTGTCAAATTTGAATAAATTTTTTTTTAAGCTTCGAAAAAGCAGTGTCTACATTTTTGCTTATATCTCGAAAAGTACGCGAGATAAATTAATTATTGAGCTACCAAATTAAAGCCGAATGTTCATTCTTTGAAACGCATATACTGGTATAATTGTAGCAGTTACTGTTTTCGCGTAATTCGCTGTCAAAGTTGAATAAACTTTTTTTTAAACTTCGAAAAAGCAGTGTCTTTACATTTTTGCTTATATCTCGAAAAGTACGCGAGATAAATTAATTATTGAGCTACCAAATTAAAGCCTAATGTTCATTCTTTGAAACGTATACACTGGTATAATTGTATCAATTACTGTTTTCGCGTAATTCGCTGTCAAAGTTGAATAATTTTTTTTTTAAGCTTCGAAAAAGGAGTGTCTTTATATTTTTGCTTATATCTCGAAAAGTACGCGAGATAAATTAATTATTGAGCTACCAAATTAAAGCCGAATGTTCATTCTTTGAAACGTATATACTGGTATAATTGTAGCTATTACTGTTTTTGCGTAATTCGCTGTCAAAATTGAATAAATTTTTTTTAAGCTTCGAAAAAGCAGTGTCTTTACATTTTTGCTTATATCTCGAAAAGTACGTGAGATAAATTAATTCTTGATATACCAAATTAAAGCCGAATGTTCATTCTTTGAAACGTATAGACTGGTATAATTGTAGCAGTTACGATTTTCACGTAATTCGCTGTCAAAGTTGAATAAACTTTTTTTAAAGTTTCGAAAAAGCAGTGTCTTTACATGTTTGCTTATATCTCGAAAAGTACGCGAGATAAATTAATTATTCAGCTACCAAATTAAAGCCGAATGTCCATTCTTTGAAACGTATATACTGGTATAATTGTAGCAGTTACTGTTTTCTCGTAATTCGATGTCAAAATTGAATAAATTTTTTTTAAGCTTCGAAAAAGCAGTGTCTTTACATTTTTGCTTATATCTCGAAAAGTACGTGAGATAAATTAATTCTTGATATACCAAATTAAAGCCGAATGTTCATTCTTTGAAACGTATAGACTGGTATAATTGTAGCAGTTACGATTTTCACGTAATTCGCTGTCAAAGTTGAATAAACTTTTTTTAAAGTTTCGAAAAAGCAGTGTCTTTACATGTTTGCTTATATCTCGAAAAGTACGCGAGATAAATTAATTATTCAGCTACCAAATTAAAGCCGAATGTCCATTCTTTGAAACGTATATACTGGTATAATTGTAGCAGTTACTGTTTTCTCGTAATTCGATGTCAAAATTGAATAAACGTTTTTTTAAGCTTCGAAAAATCAGTGCCTTTACATTTTTGCTTATATCTCGAAAAGTACGCAAGATAAATTAATTGTTGAGCTACCAAATTAAAGCCGAATGTTCATTCTTTGAAACGTATATATTGGTAAAATTGTAGCAGTTACTGTTTTCGCGTACTTCGCTGTCAAATTTGAATAAATTTTTTTTTAAGCTTCGAAAAAGCAGTGTCTTTACATTTTTGCTTATATCTCGAAAAGTACGCGAGATAAATTAATTATTGAGCTACCAAATTAAAGCCGAATGTTCATTCTTTGAAACGTATATACTGGTATAATTGTAGCAGTTACGATTTTCGCGTAATTCGCTGTTAAAGTTGAATAAACTTTTTTTTAAGCTTCAAAAAAGCAGTGTCTTTACATTTTTGCTTATATCTCGAAAGTTCGCGAGATAAATTAATTGTTGAGCTACCAAATTAAAGCCGAATGTTCATTCTTTGAAACGTATATATTGGTTATTGGTAAAATTGTAGCAGTTACTGTTTTCGCGTAATTCGCTGTCAAATTTGAATAAATTTTTTTTTAAGCTTCGAAAAAGCAGTGTCTACATTTTTGCTTATATCTCGAAAAGTACGCGAGATAAATTAATTATTGAGCTACCAAATTAAAGCCGAATGTTCATTCTTTGAAACGCATATACTGGTATAATTGTAGCAGTTACTGTTTTTGCGTAATTCGATGTCAAAATTGAATAAACGTTTTTTTAAGCTTCGAAAAATCAGTGCCTTTACATTTTTGCTTATATCTCGAAAAGTACGCAAGATAAATTAATTGTTGAGCTACCAAATTGAAGCCGAATGTTCATTCTTTGAAACGTATATATTGGTTATTGGTAAAATTGTAGCAGTTACTGTTTTCGCGTAATTCGCTGTCAAATTTGAATAAATTTTTTTTTAAGCTTCGAAAAAGCAGTGTCTACATTTTTGCTTATATCTCGAAAAGTACGCGAGATAAATTAATTATTGAGCTACCAAATTAAAGCCGAATGTTCATTCTTTGAAACGCATATACTGGTATAATTGTAGCAGTTACTGTTTTCGCGTAATTCGCTGTCAAAGTTGAATAAACTTTTTTTTAAACTTCGAAAAAGCAGTGTCTTTACATTTTTGCTTATATCTCGAAAAGTACGCGAGATAAATTAATTATTGAGCTACCAAATTAAAGCCTAATGTTCATTCTTTGAAACGTATACACTGGTATAATTGTATCAGTTACTGTTTTCGCGTAATTCGCTGTCAAAGTTGAATAATTTTTTTTTTAAGCTTCGAAAAAGGAGTGTCTTTATATTTTTGCTTATATCTCGAAAAGTACGCGAGATAAATTAATTATTGAGCTACCAAATTAAAGCCGAATGTTCATTCTTTGAAACGTATATACTGGTATAATTGTAGCTATTACTGTTTTCGCGTAATTCGCTGTCAAAATTGAATAAATTTTTTTTAAGCTTCGAAAAAGCAGTGTCTTTACATTTTTGCTTATATCTCGAAAAGTACGTGAGATAAATTAATTCTTGATATACCAAATTAAAGCCGAATGTTCATTCTTTGAAACGTATAGACTGGTATAATTGTAGCAGTTACGATTTTCACGTAATTCGCTGTCAAAGTTGAATAAACTTTTTTTAAAGTTTCGAAAAAGCAGTGTCTTTACATGTTTGCTTATATCTCGAAAAGTACGCGAGATAAATTAATTATTCAGCTACCAAATTAAAGCCGAATGTCCATTCTTTGAAACGTATATACTGGTATAATTGTAGCAGTTACTGTTTTCTCGTAATTCGATGTCAAAATTGAATAAACGTTTTTTTAAGCTTCGAAAAATCAGTGCCTTTACATTTTTGCTTATATCTCGAAAAGTACGCAAGATAAATTAATTGTTGAGCTACCAAATTAAAGCCGAATGTTCATTCTTTGAAACGTATATATTGGTAAAATTGTAGCAGTTACTGTTTTCGCGTACTTCGCTGTCAAATTTGAATAAATTTTTTTTTAAGCTTCGAAAAAGCAGTGTCTTTACATTTTTGCTTATATCTCGAAAAGTACGCGAGATAAATTAATTATTGAGCTACCAAATTAAAGCCGAATGTTCATTCTTTGAAACGTATATACTGGTATAATTGTAGCAGTTACGATTTTCGCGTAATTCGCTGTTAAAGTTGAATAAACTTTTTTTTAAGCTTCAAAAAAGCAGTGTCTTTACATTTTTGCTTATATCTCGAAAGTTCGCGAGATAAATTAATTGTTGAGCTACCAAATTAAAGCCGAATGTTCATTCTTTGAAACGTATATATTGGTTATTGGTAAAATTGTAGCAGTTACTGTTTTCGCGTAATTCGCTGTCAAATTTGAATAAATTTTTTTTTAAGCTTCGAAAAAGCAGTGTCTACATTTTTGCTTATATCTCGAAAAGTACGCGAGATAAATTAATTATTGAGCTACCAAATTAAAGCCGAATGTTCATTCTTTGAAACGCATATACTGGTATAATTGTAGCAGTTACTGTTTTTGCGTAATTCGATGTCAAAATTGAATAAACGTTTTTTTAAGCTTCGAAAAATCAGTGCCTTTACATTTTTGCTTATATCTCGAAAAGTACGCAAGATAAATTAATTGTTGAGCTACCAAATTGAAGCCGAATGTTCATTCTTTGAAACGTATATATTGGTTATTGGTAAAATTGTAGCAGTTACTGTTTTCGCGTAATTCGCTGTCAAATTTGAATAAATTTTTTTTTAAGCTTCGAAAAAGCAGTGTCTACATTTTTGCTTATATCTCGAAAAGTACGCGAGATAAATTAATTATTGAGCTACCAAATTAAAGCCGAATGTTCATTCTTTGAAACGCATATACTGGTATAATTGTAGCAGTTACTGTTTTCGCGTAATTCGCTGTCAAAGTTGAATAAACTTTTTTTTAAACTTCGAAAAAGCAGTGTCTTTACATTTTTGCTTATATCTCGAAAAGTACGCGAGATAAATTAATTATTGAGCTACCAAATTAAAGCCTAATGTTCATTCTTTGAAACGTATACACTGGTATAATTGTATCAGTTACTGTTTTCGCGTAATTCGCTGTCAAAGTTGAATAATTTTTTTTTTAAGCTTCGAAAAAGGAGTGTCTTTATATTTTTGCTTATATCTCGAAAAGTACGCGAGATAAATTAATTATTGAGCTACCAAATTAAAGCCGAATGTTCATTCTTTGAAACGTATATACTGGTATAATTGTAGCTATTACTGTTTTCGCGTAATTCGCTGTCAAAATTGAATAAATTTTTTTTAAGCTTCGAAAAAGCAGTGTCTTTACATTTTTGCTTATATCTCGAAAAGTACGTGAGATAAATTAATTCTTGGTATACCAAATTAAAGCCGAATGTTCATTCTTTGAAACGTATAGACTGGTATAATTGTAGCAGTTACGATTTTCACGTAATTCGCTGTCAAAGTTGAATAAACTTTTTTTAAAGTTTCGAAAAAGCAGTGTCTTTACATGTTTGCTTATATCTCGAAAAGTACGTGAGATAAATTAATTCTTGGTATACCAAATTAAAGCCGAATGTTCATTCTTTGAAACGTATAGACTGGTATAATTGTAGCAGTTACGATTTTCACGTAATTCGCTGTCAAAGTTGAATAAACTTTTTTTAAAGTTTCGAAAAAGCAGTGTCTTTACATGTTTGCTTATATCTCGAAAAGTACGCAAGATAAATTAATTGTTGAGCTACCAAATTAAAGCCGAATGTTCATTCTTTGAAACGTATATATTGGTAAAATTGTAGCAGTTACTGTTTTCGCGTACTTCGCTGTCAAATTTGAATAAATTTTTTTTTAAGCTTCGAAAAAGCAGTGTCTTTACATTTTTGCTTATATCTCGAAAAGTACGCGAGATAAATTAATTATTGAGCTACCAAATTAAAGCCGAATGTTCATTCTTTGAAACGTATATACTGGTATAATTGTAGCAGTTACGATTTTCGCGTAATTCGCTGTTAAAGTTGAATAAACTTTTTTTTAAGCTTCAAAAAAGCAGTGTCTTTACATTTTTGCTTATATCTCGAAAGTTCGCGAGATAAATTAATTGTTGAGCTACCAAATTAAAGCCGAATGTTCATTCTTTGAAACGTATATATTGGTTATTGGTAAAATTGTAGCAGTTACTGTTTTCGCGTAATTCGCTGTCAAATTTGAATAAATTTTTTTTTAAGCTTCGAAAAAGCAGTGTCTACATTTTTGCTTATATCTCGAAAAGTACGCGAGATAAATTAATTATTGAGCTACCAAATTAAAGCCGAATGTTCATTCTTTGAAACGCATATACTGGTATAATTGTAGCAGTTACTGTTTTTGCGTAATTCGATGTCAAAATTGAATAAACGTTTTTTTAAGCTTCGAAAAATCAGTGCCTTTACATTTTTGCTTATATCTCGAAAAGTACGCAAGATAAATTAATTGTTGAGCTACCAAATTGAAGCCGAATGTTCATTCTTTGAAACGTATATATTGGTTATTGGTAAAATTGTAGCAGTTACTGTTTTCGCGTAATTCGCTGTCAAATTTGAATAAATTTTTTTTTAAGCTTCGAAAAAGCAGTGTCTACATTTTTGTTTATATCTCGAAAAGTACGCGAGATAAATTAATTATTGAGCTACCAAATTAAAGCCGAATGTTCATTCTTTGAAACGCATATACTGGTATAATTGTAGCAGTTACTGTTTTCGCGTAATTCGCTGTCAAAGTTGAATAAACTTTTTTTTAAACTTCGAAAAAGCAGTGTCTTTACATTTTTGCTTATATCTCGAAAAGTACGCGAGATAAATTAATTATTGAGCTACCAAATTAAAGCCTAATGTTCATTCTTTGAAACGTATACACTGGTATAATTGTATCAGTTACTGTTTTCGCGTAATTCGCTGTCAAAGTTGAATAATTTTTTTTTTAAGCTTCGAAAAAGGAGTGTCTTTATATTTTTGCTTATATCTCGAAAAGTACGCGAGATAAATTAATTATTGAGCTACCAAATTAAAGCCGAATGTTCATTCTTTGAAACGTATATACTGGTATAATTGTAGCTATTACTGTTTTCGCGTAATTCGCTGTCAAAATTGAATAAATTTTTTTTAAGCTTCGAAAAAGCAGTGTCTTTACATTTTTGCTTATATCTCGAAAAGTACGTGAGATAAATTAATTCTTGGTATACCAAATTAAAGCCGAATGTTCATTCTTTGAAACGTATAGACTGGTATAATTGTAGCAGTTACGATTTTCACGTAATTCGCTGTCAAAGTTGAATAAACTTTTTTTAAAGTTTCGAAAAAGCAGTGTCTTTACATGTTTGCTTATATCTCGAAAAGTACGCGAGATAAATTAATTATTCAGCTACCAAATTAAAGCCGAATGTCCATTCTTTGAAACGTATATACTGGTATAATTGTAGCAGTTACTGTTTTCTCGTAATTCGATGTCAAAATTGAATAAATTTTTTTTAAGCTTCGAAAAAGCAGTGTCTTTACATTTTTGCTTATATCTCGAAAAGTACGTGAGATAAATTAATTCTTGATATACCAAATTAAAGCCGAATGTTCATTCTTTGAAACGTATAGACTGGTATAATTGTAGCAGTTACGATTTTCACGTAATTCGCTGTCAAAGTTGAATAAACTTTTTTTAAAGTTTCGAAAAAGCAGTGTCTTTACATGTTTGCTTATATCTCGAAAAGTACGCGAGATAAATTAATTATTCAGCTACCAAATTAAAGCCGAATGTCCATTCTTTGAAACGTATATACTGGTATAATTGTAGCAGTTACTGTTTTCTCGTAATTCGATGTCAAAATTGAATAAACGTTTTTTTAAGCTTCGAAAAATCAGTGCCTTTACATTTTTGCTTATATCTCGAAAAGTACGCAAGATAAATTAATTGTTGAGCTACCAAATTAAAGCCGAATGTTCATTCTTTGAAACGTATATACTGGTATAATTGTAGCAGTTACTGTTTTCTCGTAATTCGATGTCAAAATTGAATAAATTTTTTTTAAGCTTCGAAAAAGCAGTGTCTTTACATTTTTGCTTATATCTCGAAAAGTACGTGAGATAAATTAATTCTTGATATACCAAATTAAAGCCGAATGTTCATTCTTTGAAACGTATAGACTGGTATAATTGTAGCAGTTACGATTTTCACGTAATTCGCTGTCAAAGTTGAATAAACTTTTTTTAAAGTTTCGAAAAAGCAGTGTCTTTACATGTTTGCTTATATCTCGAAAAGTACGCGAGATAAATTAATTATTCAGCTAACAAATTAAAGCCGAATGTCCATTCTTTGAAACGTATATACTGGTATAATTATAGCAGTTACTGTTTTCTCGTAATTCGATGTCAAAATTGAATAAACGTTTTTTTAAGCTTCGAAAAATCAGTGCCTTTACATTTTTGCTTATATCTCGAAAAGTACGCAAGATAAATTAATTGTTGAGCTACCAAATTAAAGCCGAATGTTCATTCTTTGAAACGTATATATTGGTAAAATTGTAGCAGTTACTGTTTTCGCGTACTTCGCTGTCAAATTTGAATAAATTTTTTTTTAAGCTTCGAAAAAGCAGTGTCTTTACATTTTTGCTTATATCTCGAAAAGTACGCGAGATAAATTAATTATTGAGCTACCAAATTAAAGCCGAATGTTCATTCTTTGAAACGTATATACTGGTATAATTGTAGCAGTTACGATTTTCGCGTAATTCGCTGTTAAAGTTGAATAAACTTTTTTTTAAGCTTCAAAAAAGCAGTGTCTTTACATTTTTGCTTATATCTCGAAAGTTCGCGAGATAAATTAATTGTTGAGCTACCAAATTAAAGCCGAATGTTGATTATTTGAAACGTATACACTGGTATAATTGTAGCAGTTACTGTTTTCGCGTAATTCGCTGTCAAAGTTGAATAAATTTTTTTTAAGCTTCGAAAAAGCAGTGTCTTTACATTTTTGCTTATATCTCGAAAAGTACGCAAGATAAATTAATTGTTGAGCTACCAAATTAAAGCCGAATGTTAATTATTTGAAACGTATACACTGGTATAATTGTAGCTGTTACTGTTTTCGCGTAATTCGCTGTCAAAGTTGAATAAATTTTTTTTAAGCTTCGAAAAAGCAGTGTCTTTACATTTTTGCTTATATCTCGAAAAGTACGTGAGATAAATTAATTCTTGATATACCAAATTAAAGCCGAATGTTCATTCTTTGAAACGTATATACTTGTATAATTGTAGCAATTACTGTTTTCGCGTAATTCGCTGTCAAAATTGAATAATTTTTTTTTTAAGCTTTGAAAAAGCAGTGTCTTTACATTTTTGCTTATATCTCGAAAGTTCGCGAGATAAATTAATTGTTGAGCTACCAAATTAAAGCCGAATGTTGATTATTTGAAACGTATACACTGGTATAATTGTAGCAGTTACTGTTTTCGCGTAATTCGCTGTCAAAGTTGAATAAATTTTTTTTAAGCTTCGAAAAAGCAGTGTCTTTACATTTTTGCTTATATCTCGAAAAGTACGCAAGATAAATTAATTGTTGAGCTACCAAATTAAAGCCGAATGTTAATTATTTGAAACGTATACACTGGTATAATTGTAGCAGTTACTATTTTCGCGTAATTCGCTGTCAAAGTTGAATAATTTTTTTTTAAGCTTCGAAAAAGCAGTGTCTTTACATTTTTGCTTATATCTCGAAAAGTACGTGAGATAAATTAATTCTTGATATACCAAATTAAAGCCGAATGTTCATTCTTTGAAACGTATATACCTGTATAATTGTAGCAATTACTGTTTTCGCGTAATTCGCTGTCAAAGTTGAATAAACTTTTTTTTAAACATCGAAAAAGCAGTGTCTTTACATTTTTGCTTATATCTCGAAAAGAACGCGAGATAAATTAATTATTGAGCTACCAAATTAAAGCCTAATGTTCATTCTTTGAAACGTATACACTGGTATAATTGTATCAGTTACTGTTTTCGCGTAATTCGCTGTCAAAGTTGAATAATTTTTTTTTTAAGCTTCGAAAAAGCAATGTCTTTACATTTTTGCTTATATCTCTAACACTGCTTTTGTCTTTACATTTTTGCTTATATCTCGAAAGTTCGCGAGATAAATTAATTGTTGAGCTACCAAATTAAATCCGAATGTTGATTATTTGAAACGTATACACTGGTATAATTGTAGCAGTTACTGTTTTCGCGTAATTCGCTGTCAAAGTTGAATAAATTTTTTTTAAGCTTCGAAAAAGCAGTGTCTTTACATTTTTGCTTATATCTCGAAAAGTACGCAAGATAAATTAATTGTTGAGCTACCAAATTAAAGCCGAATGTTAATTATTTGAAACGTATACACTGGTATAATTGTAGCAGTTACTATTTTCGCGTAATTCGCTGTCAAAGTTGAATAATTTTTTTTTAAGCTTCGAAAAAGCAGTGTCTTTACATTTTTGCTTATATCTCGAAAAGTACGTGAGGTAAATTAATTCTTGATATACCAAATTAAAGCCGAATGTTCATTCTTTGAAACGTATATACTTGTATAATTGTAGCAATTACTGTTTTCGCGTAATTCGCTGTCAAAGTTGAATAAACTTTTTTTTAAACATCGAAAAAGCAGTGTCTTTACATTTTTGCTTATATCTCGAAAAGAACGCGAGATAAATTAATTATTGAGCTACCAAATTAAAGCCTAATGTTCATTCTTTGAAACGTATACACTGGTATAATTGTATCAGTTACTGTTTTCGCGTAATTCGCTGTCAAAGTTGAATAATTTTTTTTTTAAGCTTCGAAAAAGCAATGTCTTTACATTTTTGCTTATATCTCTAAAAGTACGCGAGATAAATTAATTATTCAGCTACCAAATTAAAGCCGAATGTTCATTCTTTGAAACGTATATACTGGTATAATTGTAGCAGTTACTGTTTTCGCGTAATTCGCTGTCAAAATTGAATAAACTTTTTTTTAAACTTCGAAAAAGCAGTGTCTTTACATTTTTGCTTAAATCTCGAAAAGTACGCGAGATAAATTAATTATTGAGCTACCAAATTAAAGCCGAATGTCCATTCTTTAAAACGTATATACTGGTATAATTGTAGCAGTTAGTGTTTTCGCGTAATTCGCAGTCAAAGTTGAATAAACTTTTTTTTTAAGCTTCGAAAAATTCTTGATATACCAAATTAAAGCCGAATGTTCATTCTTTGAAACGTATATACTGGTATAATTGTAGCTGTTACTGGTTTCGCGTAATTCGCTGTCAAAGTTGAATAATTTTTTTTTAAGCTTCGAAAAAGCAGTGTCTTTACATTTTTGCTTATATCTCGAAAAGTACGTGAGATAAATTAATTCTTGATATACCAAATTAAAGCCGAATGTTCATTCTTTGAAACGTATATACTGGTATAATTGTAGCAGTTACTATTTTCACGTAATTCGCTGTCAAAATTGAATAAACTTTTTTTTAAGCTTCGAAAAAGGAGTGTCTTTACATTTTTGCTTATATCTCGAAAAGTACGCTAGATAAATTTATTATTCAGCTACCAAATTAAAGGCGAATGTCCATTCTTTGAAACGTATATACTGGTATAATTGTAGCAGTTACTGTTTTCGCGTAATTCGCTGTCAATATTGAATAAACTTTTTTTAAGCTTCGAAAAAGCAATGTCTTTACATTTTTGCTTTTATCTCGAAAAGTACGCGAGATAAATTAATTATTCAGCTACCAAATTAGAGCCGAATGTTCGTTCTTTGAAACGTATATACTGGTATAATTGTAGCAGTTACTATTTTCACGTAATTCGCTGTCAAAATTGAATAAACTTTTTTTTAAGCTTCGAAAAAGCAGTGTCTTTACATTTTTGCTTATATCTCGAAAAGTACGCTAGATAAATTTATTATTCAGCTACCAAATTAAAGACGAATGTCCATTCTTTGAAACGTATATACTGGTATAATTGTAGCAGTTACTATTTTCACGTAATTCGCTGTCAAAATTGAATAAACTTTTTTTTAAGCTTCGAAAAAGCAGTGTCTTTACATTTTTGCTTATATCTCGAAAAGTACGCTAGATAAATTTATTATTCAGCTACCAAATTAAAGGCGAATGTCCATTCTTTGAAACGTATATACTGGTATAATTGTAGCAGTTACTGTTTTCGCGTAATTCGCTGTCAATGTTGAATAAACTTTTTTTAAGCTTCGAAAAAGCAATGTCTTTACATTTTTGCTTATATCTCGAAAAGTACGCAAGATAAATTAATTATTCAGCTACCAAATTAGAGCCGAATGTTCGTTCTTTGAAACGTATATACTGTTATAATTGTAGCAGTTACTATTTTCGCGTAATTCGCTGTCAAAATTGAATAAACTTTTTTTAAGCTTCGAAAAAGCAGTGTCTTTACATTTTTGCTTATATCTCGAAAAGTACGCGAGATAAATTTATTATTCGGCTACCAAATTAAAGCCGAATGTCCATTCTTTGAAACGTATATACTGGTATAATTGTAGCAGTTACTGTTTTCGCGTACTTCACTGTCAAAGTTGAATAAACTTTTTTTTAAGCTTCGAAAAAGGAGTGTCTTTATATTTTTGCTTATATCTCGAAAAGTACGCGAGATAAATTAATTATTGAGCTACCAAATTAAAGCCGAATGTTCATTCTTTGAAACGTATATACTGGTATAATTGTATCAGTTACTGTTTTCGCGTAATTCGCTGTCAAAGTTGAATAATTTTTTTTTAAACTTCGAAAAAGCAGAGTCTTTACATTTTTGCTTATATCTCGAAAATTACGCGAGATAAATTAATTATTGAGCTACCAAATTAAAGCCTAATGTTCATTCTTTGAAACGTATACACTGGTATAATTGTATCGGTTACTGTTTTCGCGTAATTCGCTGTCAAAGTTGAATAATTTTTTTTTTAAGCTTCGACAGAGCAGTGTCTTTACATTTTTGCTTATATCTCGAAAAGTGCGCGAAATAAATTAATTCTTGATATACCAAATTAAAGCCGAATGTTCATTCTTTGAAACGTATATACTGGTGTAATTGTAGCAGTTACTGTTTTCGCGTAATTCACTGTCAAAGTTGAATAAACTTTTTTTTAAGCTTCGAAAAAGGAGTGTCTTTATATTTTTGCTTATATCTCGAAAAGTACGCGAGATAAATTAATTATTGAGCTACCTAATTAAAGCCGAATGTTCATTCTTTGAAACGTATATACTGGTATAATTGTAGCTGTTACTGTTTTCGCGTAATTCACTGTCAAATTTGAATAAACTTTTTTTTAAGCTTCGAAAAAGGAGTGTCTTTATATTTTTGCTTATATCTCGAAAAGTACGCGAGATAAATTAATTATTGAGCTAACAAATTAAAGCCGAATGTTCATTCTTTGAAACGTATATACTGGTATAATTGTAGCTGTTACTGTTTTCGCGTAATTCGCTGTCAAAGTTGAATAATTTTTTTTTAAGCTTCGAAAAAGCAGTGTCTTTACATTTTTGCTTATATCTCGAAAAGTACGCGAGATAAATTTATTATTCAGCTACCAAATTAAAGGCCAATGTCCATTCTTTGAAACGTATATACTGGTATAATTGTAGCAGTTACTGTTTTCGCTTAATTCGCTGTCAAATTTGAATAAACTTTTTTTAAGCTTCGAAAAAGCAGTGTCTTTACATTTTTGCTTATATCTCGAAAAGTACGCGAGATACATTTATTATTCAGCTACCAAATTAAAGGCGAATGTCCATTCTTTGAAACGTATATACTGGTATAATTGTAGCAGTTACTGTTTTTGCGTAATTCGATGTCAAAATTGAATAAACGTTTTTTTAAGCTTCGAAAAATCAGTGCCTTTACATTTTTGCTTATATCTCGAAAAGTACGCGAGATATATTAATTCTTGATATACCAAATTAAAGCCGAATGTTCATTCTTTGAAACGTATATACTGGTATAATTGTAGCAGTTACTGTTTTTGCGTAGTTCGATGTCAAAATTGAATAAACGTTTTTTTAAGCTTCGAAAAATCAGTGCCTTTACATTTTTGCTTATATCTCGAAAAGTACGCAAGATAAATTAATTGTTGAGCTACCAAATTGAAGCCGAATGTTCATTCTTTGAAACGTATATATTGGTTATTGGTAAAATTGTAGCAGTTACTGTTTTCGCGTAATTCGCTGTCAAATTTGAATAAACTTTTTTTTAAGCTTCGAAAAAGGAGTGTCTTTATATTTTTGCTTATATCTCGAAAAGTACGCGAGATAAATTAATTATTGAGCTACCAAATTAAAGCCGAATGTTCATTCTTTGAAACGTATATACTGGTGTAATTGTAGCAGTTACTGTTTTCGCGTAATTCACTGTCAAAGTTGAATAAACTTTTTTTTAAGCTTCGAAAAAGGAGTGTCTTTATATTTTTGCTTATATCTCAAAAAGTACGCGAGATAAATTAATTATTGAGCTACCAAATTAAAGCCGAATGTTCATTCTTTGAAACGTATATACTGGTATAATTGTAGCTGTTACTGTTTTCGCGTAATTCACTGTCAAATTTGAATAAACTTTTTTTTAAGCTTCGAAAAAGGAGTGTCTTTATATTTTTGCTTATATCTCGAAAAGTACGCGAGATAAATTAATTATTGAGCTACCAAATTAAAGCCGAATGTTCATTCTTTGAAACGTATATACTGGTATAATTGTAGCTGTTACTGTTTTCGCGTAATTCGCTGTCAAAGTTGAATAATTTTTTTTTAAACTTCGAAAAAGCAGTGTCTTTACATTTTTGCTTATATCTCGAAAATTACGCGAGATAAATTAATTATTGAGCTACCAAATTAAAGCCTAATGTTCATTCTTTGAAACGTATACACTGGTATAATTGTATCAGTTACTGTTTTCGCGTAATTCGCTGTCAAAGTTGAATAATTTTTTTTTAAGCTTCGACAGAGCAGTGTCTTTACATTTTTGCTTATATCTCGAAAAGTACGCGAGATAAATTAATTCTTGATATACCAAATTAAAGCCGAATGTTCATTCTTTGAAACGTATATACTGGTGTAATTGTAGCAGTTACTGTTTTCGCGTAATTCACTGTCAAAGTTGAATAAACTTTTTTTTAAGCTTCGAAAAAGGAGTGTCTTTATATTTTTGCTTATATCTCGAAAAGTACGCGAGATAAATTAATTATTGAGCTACCAAATTAAAGCCGAATCTTCATTCTTTGAAACGTATATACTGGTATAATTGTAGCTGTTACTGTTTTCGCGTAATTCGCTATCAAATTTGAATAATTTTTTTTAAGCTTCGAAAAAGCAGTGTCTTTACATTTTTGCTTATATCTCGAAAAGTACGTGAGATAAATTAATTCTTGATATACCAAATTAAAGCCGAATGTTCATTCTTTGAAACGTATATACTGGTATAATTGTAGCAGTTACTGTTTTCGCGTAATTCGCTGTCAAATTTGAATAAATTTTTTTTTAAGCTTCGAAAAAGCAGTGTCTACATTTTTGCTTATATCTCGAAAAGTACGCGAGATAAATTAATTATTCAGCTACCAAATTAAAGCCGAATGAAAAATTCCTTGAAACGTATATACTGGTATAATTGTAGCAGTTACTGTTTTCGCGTAATTTGCTGTCAAAGTTGAATAATTTTTTTTTAAGCTTCGAAAAATCAGTGCCTTTACATTTTTGCTTATATCTCGAAAAGTACGCGAGATAAATTAATTATTGAGCTACCAAATTAAAGCCGAATGTTTATTCTTTGAAACGTATAGACTGGTATAATTGTAGCAGTTACGATTTTCACGTAATTCGCTATCAAAGTTGAATAAACTTTTTTTAAAGTTTCGAAAAAGCAGTGTCTTTACATGTTTGCTTATATCTCGAAAAGTACGCGAGATAAATTAATTATTCAGCTACCAAATTAAAGCCGAATGTCCATTCTTTGAAACGTATATACTGGTATAATTGTAGCAGTTACTGTTTTCGCGTAATTCGATGTCAAAATTGAATAAACGTTTTTTTAAGCTTCGAAAAATCAGTGCCTTTACATTTTTGCTTATATCTCGAAAAGTACGCAAGATAAATTAATTGTTGAGCTACCAATATTAAAGCCGAATGTTAATTATTTGAAACGAATACACTGGTATAATTGTAGCAGTTACTGTTTTCGCGTAATTCGCTGTCAAAGTTGAATAAATTTTTTTTAAGCTTCGAAAAAGCAGTGTCTTTACATTTTTGTTTATATCTCGAAAAGTACGCAAGATAAATTAATTGTTGAGCTACCAAATTAAAGCCGAATGTTAATTATTTGAAACGTATACACTGGTATAATTGTAGCAGTTACTGTTTTCGCGTAATTCGCTGTCAAAGTTGAATATTTTTTTTTTAAGCTTCGACAGAGCAGTGTCTTTACATTTTTGCTTATATCTCGAAAAGTACGCGAGATAAATTAATTCTTGATATACCAAATTAAAGCCGAATGTTCATTCTTTGAAACGTATATACTGGTGTAATTGTAGCAGTTACTGTTTTCGCGTAATTCACTGTCAAAGTTGAATAAACTTTTTTTTAAGCTTCGAAAAAGGAGTGTCTTTATATTTTTGCTTATATCTCGAAAAGTACGCGAGATAAATTAATTATTGAGCTACCAAAATAAAGCCGAATGTTCATTCTTGGAAACGTATATACTGGTGTAATTGTAGCTGTTACTGTTTTCGCGTAATTCGCTATCAAAATTGAATAATTTTTTTTAAGCTTCGAAAAAGCAGTGTCTTTACATTTTTGCTTATATCTCGAAAAGTACGTGAGATAAATTAATTCTTGATATACCAAATTAAAGCCGAATGTTCATTCTTTAAAACGTATATACTGGTACAATTGTAGCAGTTAATGTTTTCGCGTAATTCGCTGTCAAATTTGAATAATTTTTTTTTTAAGCTTCGAAAAAGCAGTGTCTACATTTTTGCTTATATCTCGAAAAGTACGCGAGATAAATTAATTATTCAGCTACCAAATTAAAGCCGAATGTCCATTCCTTGAAACGTATATACTGGTATAATTGTAGCAGTTACTGTTTTCGCGTAATTTGCTGTCAAAGTTGAATAATTTTTTTTTAAGCTTCGAAAAAGCAGTGTCTTTACATTTTTGCTTATATCTCGAAAAGTACGCGAGATAAATTTATTATTCAGCTACCAAATTAAAGGCCAATGTCCATTCTTTGAAACGTATATACTGGTATAATTGTAGCAGTTACTGTTTTCGCTTAATTCGCTGTCAAATTTGAATAAACTTTTTTTAAGCTTCGAAAAAGCAGTGTCTTTACATTTTTGCTTATATCTCGAAAAGTACGCGAGATAAATTTATTATTCAGCTACCAAATTAAAGCCTAATGTTCATTCTTTGAAACGTATACACTGGTATAATTGTATCAGTTACTGTTTTCGCGTAATTCGCTGTCAAAGTTGAATAATTTTTTTTTTAAGCTTCGACAGAGCAGTGTCTTTACATTTTTGCTTATATCTCGAAAAGTACGCGAGATAAATTAATTCTTGATATACCAAATTAAAGCCGAATGTTCATTCTTTGAAACGTATATACTGGTGTAATTGTAGCAGTTACTGTTTTCGCGTAATTCACTGTCAAAGTTGAATAAACTTTTTTTTAAGCTTCGAAAAAGGAGTGTCTTTATATTTTTGCTTATATCTCGAAAAGTACGAGAGATATATTAATTCTTGATATACCAAATTAAAGGCCAATGTTCATTCTTTGAAACATATACACTGGTATAATTGTAGCAGTTACTGTTTTCGCTTAATTCGCTGTCAAATTTGAATAAACTTTTTTTAAGCTTCGAAAAAGCAGTGTCTTTACATTTTTGCTTATATCTCGAAAAGTACGCGAGATAAATTTATTATTCAGCTACCAAATTAAAGGCCAATGTCCATTCTTTGAAACGTATATACTGGTATAATTGTAGCAGTTACTGTTTTCGCTTAATTCGCTGTCAAATTTGAATAAACTTTTTTTAAGCTTCGAAAAAGCAGTGTCTTTACATTTTTGCTTATATCTCGAAAAGTACGCGAGATAAATTAATTATTCAGCTACCAAATTAAAGCCGAATGTCCATTCCTTGAAACGTATATACTGGTATAATTGTAGCAGTTACTGTTTTCGCGTAATTTGCTGTCAAAGTTGAATAATTTTTTTTTAAGCTTCGAAAAAGCAGTGTCTCTACATTTTTGCTTATATCTCGAAAAGTACGCGAGATAAATTTATTATTCAGCTACCAAATTAAAGGCCAATGTCCATTCTTTGAAACGTATATACTGGTATAATTGTAGCAGTTACTGTTTTCGCTTAATTCGCTGTCAAATTTGAATAAACTTTTTTTAAGCTTCGAAAAAGCAGTGTCTTTACATTTTTGCTTATATCTCGAAAAGTACGCGAGATACATTTATTATTCAGCTACCAAATTAAAGGCGAATGTCCATTCTTTGAAACGTATATACTGGTATAATTGTAGCAGTTACTGTTTTTGCGTAATTCGATGTCAAAATTGAATAAACGTTTTTTTAAGCTTCGAAAAATCAGTGCCTTTACATTTTTGCTTATATCTCGAAAAGTACGCGAGATATATTAATTCTTGATATACCAAATTAAAGCCGAATGTTCATTCTTTGAAACGTATATACTGGTATAATTGTAGCAGTTACTGTTTTTGCGTAATTCGATGTCAAAATTGAATAAACGTTTTTTTAAGCTTCGAAAAATCAGTGCCTTTACATTTTTGCTTATATCTCGAAAAGTACGCAAGATAAATTAATTGTTGAGCTACCAAATTGAAGCCGAATGTTCATTCTTTGAAACGTATATATTGGTTATTGGTAAAATTGTAGCAGTTACTGTTTTCGCGTAATTCGCTGTCAAATTTGAATAAATTTTTTTTTAAGCTTCGAAAAAGCAGTGTCTACATTTTTGCTTATATCTCGAAAAGTACGCGAGATAAATTAATTATTGAGCTACCAAATTAAAGCCGAATGTTCATTCTTTGAAACGTATATACTGGTATAATTGTAGCAGTTTCGATTTTCACGTAATTCGCTATTAAAGTTGAGTAAACTTTTTTTTAAGCTTCAAAAAAGCAGTGCCTTTACATTTTTGCTTATATCTCGAAAAGTTCGCGAGATAAATTAATTGTTGAGCTACCAAATTAAAGCCGAATGTTAATTATTTGAAACGTATACACTGGTATAATTGTAGCAGTTACTGTTTTCGCGTAATTCGCTGTCAAATTTGAATATATTTTTTTTTAATCTTCGAAAAAGCAGTGTCTTTACATTTTTGCTTATATCTCGAAAAGTACGAGAGATATATTAATTCTTGATATACCAAATTAAAGCCGAATGTTCATTCTTTGAAACGTATATACTGGTAAAATTGTAGCAGTTACTGTTTTTGCGTAATTCGCTGTCAAAATTGAATAAACGTTTTTTTAAGATTCGAAAAATCAGTGCCTTTACATTTTTGCTTATATCTCGAAAAGTACGCAAGATAAATTAATTTTTGAGCTACCAAATTAAAGCCGAATGTTCATTCTTTGAAACGTATATACTGGTATAATTGTAGCAGTTACTGTTTTCGCGTAATTCGCTGTCAAAGTTGAATATTTTTTTTTAAGCTTCGAAAAAGCAGTGTCTTTACATTTTTGCTTCTATATCAAAAAGTACGTTAGATAAATTAATTATTGAGCTAGCAAATTAAAGCCGAATGTTCATTCTTTGAAACGTATACATTGGTATAATTGTAGCGGTTACTGTTTTCGCGTAATTCGATGTCAAAATTGAATAAACGTTTTTTTAAGCTTCGAAAAAGCAGTGTCTTTACATTTTTGCTTATATATCAAAAAGTACGTTAGATAAATTAATTATTGAGCTACCAAATTAAAGCCAAATGTTCATTCTTTGAAACGTATACATTGGTATAATTGTAGCGGTTACTGTTTTCGCGTAATTCGATGTCAAAATTGAATAAACGTTTTTTTAAGCTCCGAAAAAGCACTGTCTTTACATTTTTGCTTATATCTCGAAAAGTACGCGAGATAAATTAATTATTGTGCTACCAAATTAAAGCCGAATGTTTATTCTTTGAAACGTATAGACTGGTATAATTGTAGCAGTTACGATTTTCACGTAATTCGCTATCAAAGTTGAATAAACTTTTTTTAAAGTTTCGAAAAAGCAGTGTCTTTACATGTTTGCTTATATCTCGAAAAGTACGCGAGATAAATTAATTATTCAGCTACCAAATTAAAGCCGAATGTCCATTCTTTGAAACGTATATACTGGTATAATTGTAGCAGTTACTGTTTTCGCGTAATTCGATGTCAAAATTGAATAAACGTTTTTTTAAGCTTCGAAAAATCAGTGCCTTTACATTTTTGCTTATATCTCGAAAAGTACGCAAGATAAATTAATTGTTGAGCTACCAATATTAAAGCCGAATGTTAATTATTTGAAACGAATACACTGGTATAATTGTAGCAGTTACTGTTTTCGCGTAATTCGCTGTCAAAGTTGAATAAATTTTTTTTAAGCTTCGAAAAAGCAGTGTCTTTACATTTTTGCTTATATCTCGAAAAGTACGCAAGATAAATTAATTGTTGAGCTACCAAATTAAAGCCGAATGTTAATTATTTGAAACGTATACACTGGTATAATTGTAGCAGTTACTGTTTTCGCGTAATTCGCTGTCAAATTTGAATAAAAATTTTTTTAATCTTCGAAAAAGCAGTGTCTATACATTTTTGCTTATATCTCGAAAAGTACGCGAGATAAATTTATTATTCAGCTACCAAATTAAAGGCGAATGTCCATTCTTTGAAACGTATATACTGGTATAATTGTATCAGTTACTGTTTTCGCGTAATTCGCTGTCAAAGTTGAATAATTTTTTTTTAAGCTTCGACAGAGCAGTGTCTTTACATTTTTGCTTATATCTCGAAAAGTACGCGAGATAAATTAATTCTTGATATACCAAATTAAAGCCGAATGTTCATTCTTTGAAACGTATATACTGGTATAATTGTAGCAGTTACTGTTTTCGCGTAATTCGCTGTCAAATTTGAATAATTTTTTTTTTAAGCTTCGAAAAAGCAGTGTCTACATTTTTGCTTATATCTCGAAAAGTACGCGAGATAAATTAATTATTCAGCTACCAAATTAAAGCCGAATGTCCATTCCTTGAAACGTATATACTGGTATAATTGTAGCAGTTACTGTTTTCGCGTAATTTGCTGTCAAAGTTGAATAATTTTTTTTTAAGCTTCGAAAAAGCAGTGTCTTTACATTTTTGCTTATATCTCGAAAAGTACGCTAGATAAATTTATTATTCAGCTACCAAATTAAAGGCGAATGTCCATTCTTTGAAACATATATACTGGTATAATTGTAGCAGTTACTGTTTTCGCTTAATTCGCTGTCAAATTTGAATAAACTTTTTTTAAGCTTCGAAAAAGCAGTGTCTTTACATTTTTGCTTATATCTCGAAAAGTACGCGAGATAAATTAATTATTGAGCTACCAAATTAAAGCCGAATGTTCATTCTTTGAAACGTATATACTGGTATAATTGTAGCTATTACTGTTTTCGCGTAATTCGCTGTCAAAGTTGAATAATTTTTTTTTAAGCTTCGAAAAAGCAGTGTCTTTACATTTTTGCTTATATCTCGAAAAGTACGTGAGATAAATTAATTCTTGATATACCAAATTAAAGCCGAATGTTCATTCTTTGAAACGTATAGACTGGTATAATTGTAGCAGTTACGATTTTTACGTAATTCGCTGTCAAAATTGAATAAACTTTTTTTAAAGTTTCGAAAAAGCAGTGTCTTTACATGTTTGCTTATATCTCGAAAAGTACGCGAGATAAATTAATTATTCAGCTACCAAATTAAAGCCGAATGTCCATTCTTTGAAACGTATATACTGGTATAATTGTAGCAGTTACTGTTTTCTCGTAATTCGATGTCAAAATTGAATAAACGTTTTTTTAAGCTTCGAAAAATCAGTGCCTTTACATTTTTGCTTATATCTCGAAAAGTACGCAAGATAAATTAATTGTTGAGCTACCAAATTAAAGCCGAATGTTCATTCTTTGAAACGTATATATTGGTAAAATTGTAGCAGTTACTGTTTTCGCGTAATTCGCTGTCAAATTTGAATAAATTTTTTTTTAAGCTTCGAAAAAGCAGTGTCTTTACATTTTTGCTTATATCTCGAAAAGTACGCGAGATAAATTAATTATTGAGCTACCAAATTAAAGCCGAATGTTCATTCTTTGAAACGTATATACTGGTATAATTGTAGCAGTTACGATTTTCGCGTAATTCGCTGTTAAAGTTGAATAAACTTTTTTTTAAGCTTCAAAAAAGCAGTGTCTTTACATTTTTGCTTATATCTCGAAAGTTCGCGAGATAAATTAATTGTTGAGCTATCAAATTAAAGCCGAATGTTGATTATTTGAAACGTATACACTGGTATAATTGTAGCAGTTACTGTTTTCGCGTAATTCGCTGTCAAAGTTGAATAAATTTTTTTTAAGCTTCGAAAAAGCAGTGTCTTTACATTTTTGCTTATATCTCGAAAAGTACGCAAGATAAATTAATTGTTGAGCTACCAAATTAAAGCCGAATGTTAATTATTTGAAACGTATACACTGGTATAATTGTAGCAGTTACTATTTCCGCGTAATTCGCTGTCAAAGTTGAATAATTTTTTTTAAGCTTCGAAAAAGCAGTGTCTTTACATTTTTGCTTATATCTCGAAAAGTACGTGAGATAAATTAATTCTTGATATACCAAATTAAAGCCGAATGTTCATTCTTTGAAACGTATATACTGGTATAATTGTAGCAGTTACTGTTTTCGCGTAATTCGCTATCAAAGTTGAATAATTTTTTTTTAAGCTTCGAAAAAGCAGTGTCTTTACATTTTTGCTTATATCTCGAAAAGTACGTGAGATAAATTAATTCTTGATATACCAAATTAAAGCCGAATGTTCATTCTTTGAAACGTATATACTGGTATAATTGTAGCAGTTACTGTTTTCGAGTAATTCGCTGTCAAATTTGAATAAATTTTTTTTTAAGCTTCGAAAAAGCAGTGTCTACATTTTTGCTTATATCTCGAAAAGTACGCGAGATAAATTAATTATTCAGCTACCAAATTAAAGCCGAATGTCCATTCCTTGAAACGTATATACTGGTATAATTGTAGCAGTTACTGTTTTCGCGTAATTTGCTGTCAAAGTTGAATAATTTTTTTTTAAGCTTCGAAAAAGCAGTGTCTTTACATTTTTGCTTATATCTCGAAAAGTACGCGAGATAAATTAATTATTCAGCTACCAAATTAAAGCCGAATGTTCATTCTTTGAAACGTATATACTGGTATAATTGTAGCAGTTACTGTTTTCGCGTACTTCGCTGTCAAAGTTCAATAAACTTTTTTTTAAACTTCGAAAAAGCAGTGTCTTTACATTTTTGCTTATATCTCGAAAAGTACGCGAGATAAATTAATTATTGAGCTACCAAATTAAAGCCTAATGTTCATTCTTTGAAACATATACACTGGTATAATTGTAGCAGTTACTGTTTTCGCGTAATTCACTGTCAAAGTTGAATAAACTTTTTTTTAAGCTTCGAAAAAGGAGTGTCTTTATATTTTTGCTTATATCTCGAAAAGTACGCGAGATAAATTAATTATTGAGCTACCAAATTAAAGCCGAATGTTCATTCTTTGAAACGTATATACTGGTATAATTGTAGCTATTACTGTTTTCGCGTAATTCGCTGTCAAAGTTGAATAAATTTTTTTTAAGCTTCGAAAAAGCAGTGTCTTTACATTTTTGCTTATATCTCGAAAAGTACGTGAGATAAATTAATTCTTGATATACCAAATTAAAGCCGAATGTTCATTCTTTGAAACGTATAGACTGGTATAATTGTAGCAGTTACGATTTTCACGTAATTCGCTGTCAAAATTGAATAAACTTTTTTTAAAGTTTCGAAAAAGCAGTGTCTTTACATGTTTGCTTATATCTCGAAAAGTACGCGAGATAAATTAATTATTCAGCTACCAAATTAAAGCCGAATGTCCATTCTTTGAAACGTATATACTGGTATAATTGTAGCAGTTACTGTTTTCGCGTAATTCGATGTCAAAATTGAATAAACGTTTTTTTAAGCTTCGAAAAATCAGTGCCTTTACATTTTTGCTTATATCTCGAAAAGTACGCAAGATAAATTAATTGTTGAGCTACCAATATTAAAGCCGAATGTTAATTATTTGAAACGAATACACTGGTATAATTGTAGCAGTTACTGTTTTCGCGTAATTCGCTGTCAAAGTTGAATAAATTTTTTTTAAGCTTCAAAAAAGCAGTGTCTTTACATTTTTGCTTATATCTCGAAAAGTACGCAAGATAAATTAATTGTTGAGCTACCCAATTAAAGCCGAATGTTAATTATTTGAAACGTATACACTGGTATAATTGTAGCAGTTACTGTTTTCGCGTAATTCGCTGTCAAATTTGAATAAATTTTTTTTTAATCTTCGAAAAAGCAGTGTCTATACATTTTTGCTTATATCTCGAAAAGTACGCGAGATAAATTTATTATTCAGCTACCAAATTAAAGGCGAATGTCCATTCTTTGAAACGTATATACTGGTATAATTGTATCAGTTACTGTTTTCGCGTAATTCGCTGTCAAAGTTGAATAATTTTTTTTTAAGCTTCGACAGAGCAGTGTCTTTACATTTTTGCTTATATCTCGAAAAGTACGCGAGATAAATTAATTCTTGATATACCAAATTAAAGCCGAATGTTCATTCTTTGAAACGTATATACTGGTATAATTGTAGCAGTTACTGTTTTCGCGTAATTCGCTGTCAAATTTGAATAATTTTTTTTTTAAGCTTCGAAAAAGCAGTGTCTACATTTTTGCTTATATCTCGAAAAGTACGCGAGATAAATTAATTATTCAGCTACCAAATTAAAGCCGAATGTCCATTCCTTGAAACGTATATACTGGTATAATTGTAGCAGTTACTGTTTTCGCGTAATTTGCTGTCAAAGTTGAATAATTTTTTTTTAAGCTTCGAAAAAGCAGTGTCTTTACATTTTTGCTTATATCTCGAATAGTACGCTAGATAAATTTATTATTCAGCTACCAAATTAAAGGCGAATGTCCATTCTTTGAAACATATATACTGGTATAATTGTAGCAGTTACTGTTTTCGCGTAATTCGCTGTCAAAGTTCAATAAACTTTTTTTTAAACTTCGAAAAAGCAGTGTCTTTACATTTTTGCTTATATCTCGAAAAGTACGCGAGATAAATTAATTATTGAGCTACCAAATTAAAGCCTAATGTTCATTCTTTGAAACATATACACTGGTATAAATGTAGCAGTTACTGTTTTCGCGTAATTCACTGTCAAATTTGAATAAACATTTTTTTAAGCTTCGAAAAAGCAGTGTCTTTACATTTTTGCTTATATCTCGAAAAGTACGCGAGATAAATTAATTATTGAGCTACCAAATTAAAGCCGAATGTTCATTCTTTGAAACGTATGTACTGGTATAATTGTAGCAGTTACTGTTTTCGCTTAATTCGCTGTCAAATTTGAATAAACTTTTTTTAAGCTTCGAAAAAGCAGTGTCTTTACATTTTTGCTTATATCTCGAAAAGTACGCGAGATAAATTAATTATTCAGCTACCAAATTAAAGCCGAATGTTCATTCTTTGAAACGTATATACTGGTATAATTGTAGCAGTTACTGTTTTCGCGTAATTCGCTGTCAAAGTGCAATAAACTTTTTTTTAAACTTCGAAAAAGCAGTGTCTTTACATTTTTGCTTATATCTCGAAAAGTACGCGAGATAAATTAATTATTGAGCTACCAAATTAAAGCCTAATGTTCATTCTTTGAAACATATATACTGGTATAATTGTAGCAGTTACTGTTTTCGCGTAATTCACTGTCAAATTTGAATAAACTTTTTTTTAAGCTTCGAAAAAGCAGTGTCTTTACATTTTTGCTTATATCTCGAAAAGTACGCGAGATAAATTAATTATTGAGCTACCAAATTAAAGCCGAATGTTCATTCTTTGAAACGTATATACTGGTATAATTGTAGCTATTACTGTTTTCGCGTAATTCGCTGTCAAAGTTGAATAAATTTTTTTTAAGCTTCGAAAAAGCAGTGTCTTTACATTTTTGCTTATATCTCGAAAAGTACGTGAGATAAATTAATTCTTGATATACCAAATTAAAGCCGAATGTTCATTCTTTGAAACGTATAGACTGGTATAATTGTAGCAGTTACGATTTTCACGTAATTCGCTGTCAAAATTGAATAAACTTTTTTTAAAGTTTCGAAAAAGCAGTGTCTTTACATGTTTGCTTATATCTCGAAAAGTACGCGAGATAAATTAATTATTCAGCTACCAAATTAAAGCCGAATGTCCATTCTTTGAAACGTATATACTGGTATAATTGTAGCAGTTACTGTTTTCTCGTAATTCGATGTCAAAATTGAATAAACGTTTTTTTAAGCTTCGAAAAATCAGTGCCTTTACATTTTTGCTTATATCTCGAAAAGTACGCAAGATAAATTAATTGTTGAGCTACCAAATTAAAGCCGAATGTTCATTCTTTGAAACGTATATATTGGTAAAATTGTAGCAGTTACTGTTTTCGCGTAATTCGCTGTCAAATTTGAATAAATTTTTTTTTAAGCTTCGAAAAAGCAGTGTCTTTACATTTTTGCTTATATCTCGAAAAGTACGCGAGATAAATTAATTATTGAGCTACCAAATTAAAGCCGAATGTTCATTCTTTGAAACGTATATACTGGTATAATTGTAGCAGTTACTGTTTTCACGTAATTCGCTGTCAAAGTTCAATAAACTTTTTTTTAAACTTCGAAATAGCAGTGTCTTTACATTTTTGCTTATATCTCGAAAAGTACGCGAGATAAATTAATTATTGAGCTACCAAATTAAAGCCTAATGTTCATTCTTTGAAACATATACACTGGTATAATTGTAGCAGTTACTGTTTTCGCGTAATTCACTGTCAAATTTGAATAAACTTTTTTTTAAGCTTCGAAAAAGGAGTGACTTTATATTTTTGCTTATATCTCGAAAAGTACGCGAGATAAATTAATTATTGAGCTACCAAATTAAAGCCGAATGTTCATTCTTTGAAACGTATATACTGGTATAATTGTAGCTATTACTGTTTTCGCGTAATTCGCTGTCAAAGTTGAATAAATTTTTTTTAAGCTTCGAAAAAGCAGTGTCTTTACATTTTTGCTTATATCTCGAAAAGTACGTGAGATAAATTAATTCTTGATATACCAAATTAAAGCCGAATGTTCATTCTTTGAAACGTATAGACTGGTATAATTGTAGCAGTTACGATTTTCACGTAATTCGCTGTCAAAATTGAATAAACTTTTTTTAAAGTTTCGAAAAAGCAGTGTCTTTACATGTTTGCTTATATCTCGAAAAGTACGCGAGATAAATTAATTATTCAGCTACCAAATTAAAGCCGAATGTCCATTCTTTGAAACGTATATACTGGTATAATTGTAGCAGTTACTGTTTTCTCGTAATTCGATGTCAAAATTGAATAAACGTTTTTTTAAGCTTCGAAAAATCAGTGCCTTTACATTTTTGCTTATATCTCGAAAAGTACGCGAGATAAATTAATTATTGAGCTACCAAATTAAAGCCGAATGTTCATTCTTTGAAACGTATATACTGGTATAATTGTAGCAGTTACTGTTTTCACGTAATTCGCTGTCAAAGTTCAATAAACTTTTTTTTAAACTTCGAAAAAGCAGTGTCTTTACATTTTTGCTTATATCTCGAAAAGTACGCGAGATAAATTAATTATTGAGCTAGCAAATTAAAGCCTAATGTTCATTCTTTGAAACATATACACTGGTATAATTGTAGCAGTTACTGTTTTCGCGTAATTCACTGTCAAATTTGAATAAACTTTTTTTTAAGCTTCGAAAAAGGAGTGACTTTATATTTTTGCTTATATCTCGAAAAGTACGCGAGATAAATTAATTATTGAGCTACCAAATTAAAGCCGAATGTTCATTCTTTGAAACGTATATACTGGTATAATTGTAGCAGTTACTGTTTTCGCGTAATTCGCTGTCAAATTTGAATAATTTTTTTTTTAAGCTTCGAAAAAGCAGTGTCTTTACATTTTTGCTTATATCTCGAAAAGTACGCGAGATAAATTAATTATTGAGCTACCAAATTAAAGCCGAATGTTCATTCTTTGAAACGTATATACTGGTATAATTGTAGCAGTTACGATTTTCGCGTAATTCGCTGTTAAAGTTGAATAAACTTTTTTTTAAGCTTCAAAAAAGCAGTGTCTTTACATTTTTGCTTATATCTCGAAAGTTCGCGAGATAAATTAATTGTTGAGCTATCAAATTAAAGCCGAATGTTGATTATTTGAAACGTATACACTGGTATAATTGTAGCAGTTACTGTTTTCGCGTAATTCGCTGTCAAAGTTGAATAAATTTTTTTTAAGCTTCGAAAAAGCAGTGTCTTTACATTTTTGCTTATATCTCGAAAAGTACGCAAGATAAATTAATTGTTGAGCTACCAAATTAAAGCCGAATGTTAATTATTTGAAACCTATACACTGGTATAATTGTAGCAATGTTGAATAATTTTTTTTTAAGCTTCGAAAAAGCAGTGTCTTTACATTTTTGCTTATATCTCGAAAAGTACGTGAGATAAATTAATTCTTGATATACCAAATTAAAGCCGAATGTCCATTCCTTGAAACGTATATACTGGTATAATTGTAGCAGTTACTGTTTTCGCGTAATTTGCTGTCAAAGTTGAATAATTTTTTTTTAAGCTTCGAAAAAGCAGTGTCTTTACATTTTTGCTTATATCTCGAAAAGTACGCTAGATAAATTTATTATTCAGCTCTAAATTAAAGGCGAATGTCCATTCTTTGAAACATATATACTGGTATAATTGTAGCAGTTACTGTTTTCGCTTAATTCGCTGTCAAATTTGAATAAACTTTTTTTAAGCTTCGAAAAAGCAGTGTCTTTACATTTTTGCTTATATCTCGAAAAGTACGCGAGATAAATTAATTATTCAGTTACCAAATTAAAGCCGAATGTTCATTCTTTGAAACGTATATACTGGTATATTTGTAGCAGTTACTGTTTTCGCGTACTTCGCTGTCAAAGTTCAATAAACTTTTTTTTAAACTTCGAAAAAGCAGTGTCTTTACATTTTTGCTTATATCTCGAAAAGTACGCGAGATAAATTAATTATTGAGCTACCAAATTAAAGCCTAATGTTCATTCTTTGAAACATATACACTGGTATAATTGTAGCAGTTACTGTTTTCGCGTAATTCACTGTCAAAGTTGAATAAACTTTTTTTTAAGCTTCGAAAAAGGAGTGTCTTTATATTTTTGCTTATATCTCGAAAAGTACGCGAGATAAATTAATTATTGAGCTACCAAATTAAAGCCGAATGTTCATTCTTTGAAACGTATATACTGGTATAATTGTAGCTATTACTGTTTTCGCGTAATTCGCTGTCAAATTTGAATAAATTTTTTTTAAGCTTCGAAAAAGCAGTGTCTTTACATTTTTGCTTATATCTCGAAAAGTACGTGAGATAAATTAATTCTTGATATACCAAATTAAAGCCGAATGTTCATTCTTTGAAACGTATAGACTGGTATAATTGTAGCAGTTACGATTTTCACGTAATTCGCTGTCAAAATTGAATAAACTTTTTTTAAAGTTTCGAAAAAGCAGTGTCTTTACATGTTTGCTTATATCTCGAAAAGTACGCGAGATAAATTAATTATTCAGCTACCAAATTAAAGCCGAATGTCCATTCTTTGAAACGTATATACTGGTATAATTGTAGCAGTTACTGTTTTCTCGTAATTCGATGTCAAATTTGAATAAACTTTTTTTAATCTTCGAAAAAGCAGTGTCTTTACATTTTTGCTTATATCTCGAAAAGTACGCGAGATAAATTAATTATTCAGCTACCAAATTAAAGCCGAATGTTCATTCTTTGAAACGTATATATTGGTAAAATTGTAGCAGTTACTGTTTTCGCGTAATTCGCTGTCAAATTTGAATAAATTTTTTTTTAAGCTTCGAAAAAGCAGTGTCTTTACATTTTTGCTTATATCTCGAAAAGTACGTGAGATAAATTAATTCTTGATATACCAAATTAAAGCCGAATGTTCATTCTTTGAAACGTATATACTTGTATAATTGTAGCAATTACTGTTTTCGCGTAATTCGCTGTCAAAGTTGAATAATTTTTTTTTTAAGCTTCGAAAATGCAATGTCTTTACATTTTTGCTTATATCTCGAAAAGTACGCGAGATAAATTAATTATTCAGCTACCAAATTAAAGCCGAATGTTCATTCTTTGAAACGTATATACTGGTATAATTGTAGCAGTTACTGTTTTCGCGTAATTCGCTGTCAAAGTTCAATAAACTTTTTTTTAAACTTCGAAAAAGCAGTGTCTTTACATTTTTCCTTAAATCTCGAAAAGTACGCGAGATAAATTAATTATTGAGCTACCAAATTAAAGCCTAATGTTCATTCTTTGAAACATATACACTGGTATAATTGTAGCAGTTACTGTTTTCGCGTAATTCACTGTCAAATTTGAATAAACTTTTTTTAAGCTTCGAAAAAGGAGTGTCTTTATATTTTTGCTTATATCTCGAAAAGTACGCGAGATAAATTAATTATTGAGCTACCAAATTAAAGCCGAATGTCCATTCTTTGAAACGTATATACTGGTATAATTGTAGCTATTACTGTTTTCGCGTAATTCGCTGTCAAAGTTGAATAAATTTTTTTTAAGCTTCGAAAAAGCAGTGTCTTTACATTTTTGCTTATATCTCGAAAAGTACGTGAGATAAATTAATTCTTGATATACCAAATTAAAGCCGAATGTTCATTCTTTGAAACGTATAGACTGGTATAATTGTAGCAGTTACGATTTTCACGTAATTCGCTGTCAAAGTTGAATAAACTTTTTTTAAAGTTTCGAAAAAGCAGTGTCTTTACATGTTTGCTTATATCTCGAAAAGTACGCGAGATAAATTAATTATTCAGCTACCAAATTAAAGCCGAATGTCCATTCTTTGAAACGTATATACTGGTATAATTGTAGCAGTTACTGTTTTCTCGTAATTCGATGTCAAAATTGAATAAACGTTTTTTTAAGCTTCGAAAAATCAGTGCCTTTACATTTTTGCTTATATCTCGAAAAGTACGCAAGATAAATTAATTGTTGAGCTACCAAATTAAAGCCGAATGTTCATTCTTTGAAACGTATATATTGGTAAAATTGTAGCAGTTACTGTTTTCGCGTAATTCGCTGTCAAATTTGAATAAATTTTTTTTTAAGCTTCGAAAAAGCAGTGTCTTTACATTTTTGCTTATATCTCGAAAAGTACGCGAGATAAATTAATTATTGAGCTACCAAATTAAAGCCGAATGTTCATTCTTTGAAACGTATATACTGGTATAATTGTAGCAGTTACGATTTTCGCGTAATTCGCTGTTAAAGTTGAATAAACTTTTTTTTAAGCTTCAAAAAAGCAGTGTCTTTACATTTTTGCTTATATCTCGAAAGTTCGCGAGATAAATTAATTGTTGAGCTACCAAATTAAAGCCGAATGTTGATTATTTGAAACGTATACACTGGTATAATTGTAGCAGTTACTGTTTTCGCGTAATTCGCTGTCAAAGTTGAATAAATTTTTTTTAAGCTTCGAAAAAGCAGTGTCTTTACATTTTTGCTTATATCTCAAAAAGTACGCAAGATAAATTAATTGTTGAGCTACCAAATTAAAGCCGAATGTTAATTATTTGAAATGTATACACTGGTATAATTGTAGCAGTTACTGTTTTCGCGTAATTCGCTGTCAAAGTTGAATAATTTTTTTTTAAGCTTCGAAAAAGCAGTGTCTTTACATTTTTGCTTATATCTCGAAAAGTACGTGAGATAAATTAATTCTTGATATACCAAATTAAAGCCGAATGTTCATTCTTTGAAACGTATATACTTGTATAATTGTAGCAATTACTGTTTTCGCGTAATTCGCTGTCAAAGTTGAATAAACTTTTTTTTAAACTTCGAAAAAGCAGTGTCTTTACATTTTTGCTTATATCTCGAAAAGAACGCGAGATAAATTAATTATTGAGCTACCAAATTAAAGCCTAATGTTCATTCTTTGAAACGTATACACTGGTATAATTGTATCAGTTACTGTTTTCGCGTAATTCGCTGTCAAAGTTGAATAATTTTTTTTTTAAGCTTCGAAAAAGCAATGTCTTTACATTTTTGCTTATATCTCGAAAAGTACGCGAGATAAATTAATTATTCAGCTACCAAATTAAAGCCGAATGTTCATTCTTTGAAACGTATATACTGGTATAATTGTAGCAGTTACTGTTTTCGCGTAATTCGCTGTAAAAGTTCAATAAACTTTTTTTTAAACTTCGAAAAAGCAGTGTCTTTACATTTTTGCTTAAATCTCGAAAAGTACGCGAGATAAATTAATTATTCAGCTACCAAATTAAAGCCTAATGTTCATTCTTTGAAACATATACACTGGTATAATTGTAGCAGTTACTGTTTTCGCGTAATTCACTGTCAAAGTTGAATAAACTTTTTTTTAAGCTTCGAAAAAGGAGTGTCTTTATATTTTTGCTTATATCTCGAAAAGTACGCGAGATAAATTAATTATTGAGCTACCAAATTAAAGCCGAATGTTCATTCTTTGAAACGTATATACTGGTATAATTGTAGCTATTACTGTTTTCGCGTAATTCGCTGTCAAAGTTGAATAAATTTTTTTTAAGCTTCGAAAAAGCAGTGTCTTTACATTTTTGCTTATATCTCGAAAAGTACGTGAGATAAATTAATTCTTGATATACCAAATTAAAGCCGAATGTTCATTCTTTGAAACGTATAGACTGGTATAATTGTAGCAGTTACGATTTTCACGTAATTCGCTGTCAAAGTTGAATAAACTTTTTTTAAAGTTTCGAAAAAGCAGTGTCTTTACATGTTTGCTTATATCTCGAAAAGTACACGAGATAAATTAATTATTCAGCTACCAAATTAAAGCCGAATGTCCATTCTTTGAAACGTATATACTGGTATAATTGTAGCTGTTACTGTTTTCTCGTAATTCGATGTCAAAATTGAATAAACGTTTTTTTAAGCTTCGAAAAATCAGTGCCTTTACATTTTTGCATATATCTCGAAAAGTACGCAAGATAAATTAATTGTTGAGCTACCAAATTAAAGCCGAATGTTCATTCTTTGAAACGTATATATTGGTAAAATTGTAGCAGTTACTGTTTTCGCGTAATTCGCTGTCAAATTTGAATAAATTTTTTTTTAAGCTTCGAAAAAGCAGTGTCTTTACATTTTTGCTTATATCTCGAAAAGTACGCGAAATAAATTAATTATTGAGCTACCAAATTAAAGCCGAATGTTCATTCTTTAAAACGTATATACTGGTATAATTGTAGCAGTTACGATTTTCGCGTAATTCGCTGTTAAAGTTGAATAAACTTTTTTTTAAGCTTCAAAAAAGCAGTGTCTTTACATTTTTGCTTGTATCTCGAAAAGTACGCGAAATAAATTAATTATTGAGCTACCAAATTAAAGCCTAATGTTCATTCTTTGAAACATATACACTGGTATAATTGTAGCAGTTACTGTTTTCGCGTAATTCACTGTCAAAGTTGAATAAACTTTTTTTTAAGCTTCGAAAAAGGAGTGTCTTTATATTTTTGCTTATATCTCGAAAAGTATGCGAGATAAATTAATTATTGAGCTACCAAATTAAAGCCGAATGTTCATTCTTTGAAACGTATATACTGGTATAATTGTAGCTATTACTGTTTTCGCGTAATTCGCTGTCAAAGTTGAATAAATTTTTTTTAAGCTTCGAAAAAGCAGTGTCTTTACATTTTTGCTTATATCTCGAAAAGTACGTGAGATAAATTAATTCTTGATATAACAAATTAAAGCCGAATGTTCATTCTTTGAAACGTATAGACTGGTATAATTGTAGCAGTTACGATTTTCACGTAATTCGCTGTCAAAGTTGAATAAACTTTTTTTAAAGTTTCGAAAAAGCAGTGTCTTTACATGTTTGCTTATATCTCGAAAAGTACGCGAGATAAATTAATTATTCAGCTACCAAATTAAAGCCGAATGTCCATTCTTTGAAACGTATATACTGGTATAATTGTAGCAGTTACTGTTTTCTCGTAATTCGATGTCAAAATTGAATAAACGTTTTTTTAAGCTTCGAAAAATCAGTGCCTTTACATTTTTGCTTATATCTCGAAAAGTACGCAAGATAAATTAATTGTTGAGCTACCAAATTAAAGCCGAATGTTCATTCTTTGAAACGTATATATTGGTAAAATTGTAGCAGTTACTGTTTTCGCGTAATTCGCTGTCAAATTTGAATAAATTTTTTTTTAAGCTTCGAAAAAGCAGTGTCTTTACATTTTTGCTTATATCTCGAAAAGTACGCGAGATAAATTAATTATTGAGCTACCAAATTAAAGCCGAATGTTCATTCTTTGAAACGTATATACTGGTATAATTGTAGCAGTTACGATTTTCGCGTAATTCGCTGTTAAAGTTGAATAAACTTTTTTTTAAGCTTCAAAAAAGCAGTGTCTTTACATTTTTGCTTATATCTCGAAAGTTCGCGAGATAAATTAATTGTTGAGCTACCAAATTAAAGCCGAATGTTGATTATTTGAAACGTATACACTGGTATAATTGTAGCAGTTACTGTTTTCGCGTAATTCGCTGTCAAAGTTGAATAAATTTTTTTTAAGCTTCGAAAAAGCAGTGTCTTTACATTTTTGCTTATATCTCGAAAAGTACGCAAGATAAATTAATTGTTGAGCTACCAAATTAAAGCCGAATGTTAATTATTTGAAACGTATACACTGGTATAATTGTAGCAGTTACTGTTTTCGCGTAATTCGCTGTCAAATTTGAATAAATTTTTTTTTAATCTTCGAAAAAGCAGTGTCTTTACATTTTTGCTTATATCTCGAAAAGTACGCGAGATAAATTAATTATTCAGCTACCAAATTAAAGCCGAATGTCCATTCTTTGAAACGTATATACTGGTATAATTGTAGCAGTTACTGTTTTCTCGTAATTCGATGTCAAAATTGAATAAACGTTTTTTTAAGCTTCGAAAAATCAGTGCCTTTACATTTTTGCTTATATCTCGAAAAGTACGCAAGATAAATTAATTGTTTAGCTACCAAATTAAAGCCGAATGTTCATTCTTTGAAACGTATATATTGGTAAAATTGTAGCAGTTACTGTTTTCGCGTAATTCGCTGTCAAATTTGAATAAATTTTTTTTTAAGCTTCGAAAAAGCAGTGTCTTTACATTTTTGCTTATATCTCGAAAAGTACGCGAGATAAATTAATTATTGAGCTACCAAATTAAAGCCGAATGTTCATTCTTTGAAACGTATATACTGGTATAATTGTAGCAGTTACGATTTTCGCGTAATTCGCTGTTAAAGTTGAATAAACTTTTTTTTAAGCTTCAAAAAAGCAGTGTCTTTACATTTTTGCTTATATCTCGAAAGTTCGCGAGATAAATTAATTGTTGAGCTACCAAATTAAAGCCGAATGTTGATTATTTGAAATGTATACACTGGTATAATTGTAGCAGTTACTGTTTTCGCGTAATTCGCTGTCAAAGTTGAATAAATTTTTTTTAAGCTTCGAAAAAGCAGTGTCTTTACATTTTTGCTTATATCTCGAAAAGTACGCAAGATAAATTAATTGTTGAGCTACCAAATTAAAGCCGAATGTTAATTATTTGAAACATATACACTGGTATAATTGTAGCAGTTACTGTTTTCGCGTAATTCGCTGTCAAATTTGAATAAATTTTTTTTTAATCTTCGAAAAAGCAGTGTCTTTACATTTTTGCTTATATCTCGAAAAGTACGAGAGATATATTAATTCTTGATATAACAAATTAAAGCCGAATGTTCATTCTTTGAAACGTATAGACTGGTATAATTGTAGCAGTTACGATTTTCACGTAATTCGCTGTCAAAGTTGAATAAACTTTTTTTAAAGTTTCGAAAAAGCAGTGTCTTTACATGTTTGCTTATATCTCGAAAAGTACGCGAGATAAATTAATTATTCAGCTACCAAATTAAAGCCGAATGTCCATTCTTTGAAACGTATATACTGGTATAATTGTAGCAGTTACTGTTTTCTCGTAATTCGATGTCAAAATTGAATAAACGTTTTTTTAAGCTTCGAAAAATCAGTGCCTTTACATTTTTGCTTATATCTCGAAAAGTACGCAAGATAAATTAATTGTTGAGCTACCAAATTAAAGCCGAATGTTCATTCTTTGAAACGTATATATTGGTAAAATTGTAGCAGTTACTGTTTTCGCGTAATTCGCTGTCAAATTTGAATAAAAATTTTTTTAAGCTTCGAAAAAGCAGTGTCTTTACATTTTTGCTTATATCTCGAAAAGTACGCGAGATAAATTAATTATTGAGCTACCAAATTAAAGCCGAATGTTCATTCTTTGAAACGTATATACTGGTATAATTGTAGCAGTTACGATTTTCGCGTAATACGCTGTTAAAGTTGAATAAACTTTTTTTCAAGCTTCAAAAAAGCAGTGTCTTTACATTTTTGCTTATATCTCGAAAGTTCGCGAGATAAATTAATTGTTGAGCCACCAAATTAAAGCCGAATGTTGATTATTTGAAACGTATACACTGGTATAATTGTAGCAGTTACTGTTTTCGCGTAATTCGCTGTCAAAGTTGAATAAATTTTTTTTAAGCTTCGAAAAAGCAGTGTCTTTACATTTTTGCTTATATCTCGAAAAGTACGCAAGATAAATTAATTGTTGAGCTACCAAATTGAAGCCGAATGTTAATTATTTGAAACGTATACACTGGTATAATTGTAGCAGTTACTGTTTTCGCGTAATTCGCTGTCAAATTTGAATAAATTTTTTTTTAATCTTCGAAAAAGCAGTGTCTTTACATTTTTGCTTATATCTCGAAAAGTACGCGAGATAAATTAATTATTCAGCTACCAAATTAAAGCCGAATGTCCATTCTTTGAAACGTATATACTGGTATAATTGTAGCAGTTACTGTTTTCTCGTAATTCGATGTCAAAATTGAATAAACGTTTTTTTAAGCTTCGAAAAATCAGTGCCTTTACATTTTTGCTTATATCTCGAAAAGTTCGCAAGATAAATTAATTGTTGAGCTACCAAATTAAAGCCGAATGTTCATTCTTTGAAACGTATATATTGGTAAAATTGTAGCAGTTACTGTTTTCGCGTAATTCGCTGTCAAATTTGAATAAATTTTTTTTTAAGCTTCGAAAAAGCAGTGTCTCTACATTTTTGCTTATATCTCGAAAAGTACGCGAGATAAATTAATTATTGAGCTACCAAATTAAAGCCGAATGTTCATTCTTTGAAACGTATATACTGGTATAATTGTAGCAGTTACGATTTTCGCGTAATTCGCTGTTAAAGTTGAATAAACTTTTTTTTAAGCTTCAAAAAAGCAGTGTCTTTACATTTTTGCTTATATCTCGAAAGTTCGCGAGATAAATTAATTGTTGAGCTACCAAATTAAAGCCGAATGTTGATTATTTGAAACGTATACACTGGTATAATTGTAGCAGTTACTGTTTTCTCGTAATTCGATGTCAAAATTGAATAAACGTTTTTTTAAGCTTCGAAAAATCAGTGCCTTTACATTTTTGCTTATATCTCGAAAAGTACGCAAGATAAATTAATTGTTGAGCTACCAAATTAAAGCCGAATGTTAATTATTTGAAACATATACACTGGTATAATTGTAGCAGTTACTGTTTTCGCGTAATTCGCTGTCAAATTTGAATAAATTTTTTTTTAATCTTCGAAAAAGCAGTGTCTTTACATTTTTGCTTATATCTCGAAAAGTACGAGAGATATATTAATTCTTGATATACCAAATTAAAGCCGAATGTTCATTCTTTGAAACGTATGTACTGGTATAATTGTAGCAGTTACGATTTTCGCGTAATTCGCAGTCAAAGTTGAATAAACTTTTTTTAAGCTTGGAAAAAGCAGTGTCTTTACATTTTTGCTTATATCTCGAAAATCTCGCGAGATAAATTAATTGTTAAGCTACCAAATTAAAGCCGAATGTTCATTCTTTGAAACGTATATACTGGTATAATTGTAGCAGTTACTATTTTCGCGTAATTCGCTGTCAAATTTGAATAAACTTTTTTTTAAGCTCCGAAAAAGCAGTGTCTTTACATTTTTGCTTATATCTCGAAAAGTACGCGAGATAAATTAATTATTGAGCTACCAAATTAAAGCCGAATGTTTATTCTTTGAAGCGTATAGACTGGTATAATTGTAATAGTTACGATTTTCGCGTAATTCGCTGTCAAAGTTGAATAAACTTTTTTTAAAGTTTCGAAAAAGCAGTGTCTTTACATTTTTGCTTATATCTCGAAAAGTACACGAGATAAATTAATTATTCAGCTACCAAATTAAAGCCGAATGTCCATTCTTTAAATCGTATATACTGGTATAATTGTAGAAGTTACTGTTTTAGCGTAATTCGCTGTCAAAGTTGAATAAACGTTTTTTAAGATTCGAAAAATCAGTGCCTTTACATTTTTGCTTATATCTCGAAAAGTACACAAGATAAATTAATTTTTGAGCTACCAAATTAAAGCCGAATGTTCATTCTTTGAAACCTATTTACTGGTATAATTGTAGCAGTTACTGTTTTCGCGTAATTCGCTGTCAAAGTTGAATATTTTTTTTTTAAGCTTCGAAAAAGCAGTGTCTTTACATTTTTGCTTATATATCAAAAAGTGCGTTAGATAAATTAATTATTGAGCTAGCAAATTAAAGCCGAATGTTCATTCTTTGAAACGTATACATTGGTATAATTGTAGCGGTTACTGTTTTCGCGTAATTCGATGTCAAAATTGAATAAACGTTTTTTTAAGCTTCGAAAAAGCAGTGTCTTTACAATTTTGCTTATATATCAAAAAGTACGTTAGATAAATTAATTATTGAGCTACCAAATTAAAGCCGAATGTTCATTCTTTGAAACGTATACATTGGTATAATTGTAGCGGTTACTGTTTTCGCGTAATTCGATGTCAAAATTAAATAAACTTTTTTTTAAGCTCCGAAAAAGCAGTGTCTTTACATTTTTGCTTATATCTCGAAAAGTACACGAGATAAATTAATTATTGAGCTACCAAATTAAAGCCGAATGTTCATTCTTTGAAGCGTATAGACTGGTATAATTGTAGCAGTTACTGTTTTCGCGTAATTCGCAGTCAAAGTTGAATAAACTTTTTTTTAAGCTTCGAAAAAGCATTGTCTTTACATTTTTGCTTATATCTCGAAAAGTTCGCGAGATAAATTAATTGTTGAGCTACCAAATTAAAGCCGAATGTTCATTCTTTGAAACGTATATACTGGTATAATTGTAGCAGTTACTGTTTTCGCGTAATTCGCAGTCAAAGTTGAATAAACTTTTTTTTAAGCTTCGAAAAAGCATTGTCTTTACATTTTTGCTTATATCTCGAAAAGTTCGCGAGATAAATTAATTGTTGAGCTACCAAATTAAAGCCGAATGTTCATTCTTTGAAACGTATATACTGGTATAATTGTAGCAGTTACTGTTTTCGCGTAATTCGCAGTCAAAGTTGAATAAACTTTTTTTTAAGCTTCGAAAAAGCAGTGTCTTTACATTTTTGCTTATATCTCGAAAAGCTCGCGAGATAAATTAATTGTTGAGCTACCAAATTAAAGCCGAATGTTCATTCTTTGAAGCGTATAGACTGGTATAATTGTAGCAGTTACGATTTTCGCGTAATTCGCTGTCAAAGTTGAATAAACTTTTTTAAAGTTTCGAAAAAGCAGTGTCTTTACATTTTTGCTTATATCTCGAAAAGTACACGAGATAAATTAATTATTCAGCTACCAAATTAAAGCCGAATGTCCATTCTTTAAATCGTATATACTGGTATAATTGTAGCAGTTACTGTTTTCGCGTAATTCGCAGTCAAAGTTGAATAAACTTTTTTTTAAGCTTCGAAAAAGCATTGTCTTTACATTTTTGCTTATATCTCGAAAAGTTCGCGAGATAAATTAATTGTTGAGCTACCAAATTAAAGCCGAATGTTCATTCTTTGAAACGTATATACTGGTATAATTGTAGCAGTTACTGTTTTCGCGTAATTCGCAGTCAAAGTTGAATAAACTTTTTTTTAAGCTTCGAAAAAGCATTGTCTTTACATTTTTGCTTATATCTCGAAAAGTTCGCGAGATAAATTAATTGTTGAGCTACCAAATTAAAGCCGAATGTTCATTCTTTGAAACGTATATACTGGTATAATTGTAGCAGTTACTGTTTTCGCGTAATTCGCAGTCAAAGTTGAATAAACTTTTTTTTAAGCTTCGAAAAAGCAGTGTCTTTACATTTTTGCTTATATCTCGAAAAGCTCGCGAGATAAATTAATTGTTGAGCTACCAAATTAAAGCCGAATGATCATTCTTTGAAACGTATGTACTGGTATAATTGTAGCAGTTACTGTTTTCGCGTAATTCGCTGTCAAATTTGAATAAAAAAAAATTTAAGCTTCGAAAAAGCAGTGTCTTTACATTTTTGCTTATATCTCGAAAATTTCGCGAGATAAATTAATTGTTGAGCTACCAAATTAAAGCCGAATGTTCATTCTTTGAAACGTATATACTGGTATAATTGTAGCAGTTACTATTTTCGCGTAATTCGCTGTCAAAGTTGAATAAACTCTTTTTTAAGCTTCGAAAAAGCATTGTCTTTACATTTTTGCTTATATCTCGAAAAGTTCGCGAGATAAATTAATTGTTGAGCTACCATATTAAAGCCGAATGTTCATTCTTTGAAACGTATATACTGGTATAATTGTAGCAGTTACTGTTTTCGCGTAATTCGCAGTCAAAGTTGAATAAACTTTTTTTTAAGCTTCGAAAAAGCAGTGTCTTTACATTTTTGCTTATATCTCGAAAAGCTCGCGAGATAAATTAATTGTTGAGCTACCAAATTAAAGCCGAATGTTCATTCTTTGAAACTTATATACTGGTATAATTGTAGCAGTTACTATTTTCGCGTAATTCGCTGTCAAAGTTGAATAAAAATTTTTTTAAGCTTCTAAAAAGCAGTATCTTTACATTTTTGCTTATATCTCGAAAAGTACGCGAGATAAATTAATTATTGAGCTACCAAATTAAAGCCGAATGTTCATTCTTTGAAACGTATACACTGGTATAATTATTGAGCTACCAAATTAAAGCCGAATGTTCATTCTTTGAAACGTATAGACTGGTATAATTGTAGCAGTTACGATTTTCGCGTAATTCGCTGTCAAAGTTGAATAAACTTTTTTTAAAGTTTCGAAAAAGCAGTGTCTTTACATTTTTGCTTATATCTCGAAAAGTACACGAGATAAATTAATTATTCAGCTACCAACCTAAAGCCGAATGTTCATTCTTTAAAACGTATATACTGGTATAGTTGTAGCAGTTACTGTTTTCGCGTACTTCGCTGTCAAAGTTGAATAAATTTTTTTTTAAGCTTCGAAAAAGCAATGTCTTTACATTTTTGCTTATATCTCGAAAAGTACGCGAGATAAATTAATTATTGAGCTACCAAATTAAAGCCGAATGTTCATTCTTTGAAACGTATATACTGGTATAATTGTAGCAGTTACTGTTTTCGCGTACTTCGCTGTCAAAGTTGAATAAATTTTTTTTTAAGCTTCGAAAAAGCAGTGTCTTTACATTTTTGTTTATATCTCGAAAAGTACGCGAGATAAATTAATTATTGAGCTACCAACCTAAAGCCGAATGTTCATTCTTTGAAACGTATATACTGGTATAATTGTAGCAGTTACTATTTTCGCGTAATTCGCTGTCAAAATTGAATAAACTTTTTTTTAAGCTTCGAAAAAGCAGTGTCTTTACATTTTTGCTTATATCTCGAAAAGTACGCGAGATAAATTAATTCTTGATATACCAAATTAAAGCCGAATGTTCATTCTTTGAAACGTATATACTGGTGTAATTGTAGTCTTTACATTTTTGCTTATATCTCGAAAAGTACGTGAGATAAATTAATTCTTGATATACCAAATTAAAGCCGAATGTTCATTCTTTGAAACGTATATACTGGTATAATTGTAGCAGTTACTATTTTCGCGTAATTCGCTGTCAAAGTTGAATAAACTTTTTTTTAAGCTTCGAAAAAGCAGTGTCTTTACATTTTTGCTTATATCTCGAAAAGTACGCGAGATAAATTAATTATTGAGCTACCAAATTAAAGCCGAATGTTCATTCTTTGAAACGTATATACTGGTATAATTGTAGCAGTTACTGTTTTCGCGTACTTCGCTGTCAAAGTTGAATAAATTTTTTTTTAAGCTTCGAAAAAGCAGTGTCTTTACATTTTTGTTTATATCTCGAAAAGTACGCGAGATAAATTAATTATTGAGCTACCAACCTAAAGCCGAATGTTCATTCTTTGAAACGTATATACTGGTATAATTGTAGCAGTTACTATTTTCGCGTAATTCGCTGTCAAAATTGAATAAACTTTTTTTTAAGCTTCGAAAAAGCAGTGTCTTTACATTTTTGCTTATATCTCGAAAAGTACGCGAGATAAATTAATTCTTGATATACCAAATTAAAGCCGAATGTTCATTCTTTGAAACGTATATACTGGTGTAATTGTAGCAGTTACTGTTTTCGCGTAATTCACTGTCAAAGTTGAATAAACTTTTTTTTAAGCTTCGAAAAAGGAGTGTCTTTACATTTTTGCTTATATCTCGAAAACTACGTGAGATAAATTAATTCTTCATATACCAAATTAAAGCAGAATGTTCATTCTTTGAAACGTATATACTGGTATAATTGTAGCAGTTACTGTTTTCGCGTAATTCGCTGTCAAATTTTAATAAATTTTTTTTTAAGCTTCGAAAAAGCAGTGTCTTTACATTTTTGCTTATATCTCGAAAAGTACGCGAGATAAATTAATTATTCAGCTACCAAATTAAAGCCGAATGTCCATTCCTTGAAACGTATATACTGGTATAATTGTAGCAGTTACTGTTTTCGCGTAATTCGCTGTCAAAGTTGAATAAACTTTTTTTAAGCTTCGAAAAAGCAATGTCTTTACATTTTTGCTTATATCTCGAAAAGTACGCGAGATAAATTAATTATTCAGCTACCAAATTAAAGCCGAATGTTCATTCTTTGAAACGTATATACTTGTATAATTGTAGCAATTAGTGTTTTCGCGTAATTCGCTGTCAAAATTGAATAAATTTTTTTTTAAGCTTCGAAAAAGCAGTGTCTTTACATTTTTGCTTATATCTCGAAAAGTACGCGAGATAAATTAATTCTTGAGTTACCAAATTAAAGCCGAATGTTCATTCTTTGAAACGTATATACTGGTATAATTGTTGCAGTTACTGTTTTCGCGTAATTCGCTGTCAAATTTGAATAAATTTTTTTTTAAGCTTCGAAAAAGCAGTGTCTTTACATTTTTGCTTATATCTCGAAAAATAGGCGAGATAAATTAATTATTCAGCTACCAAATTAAAGCCGAATGTCCATTCCTTGAAACGTATATACTGGTATAATTGTATCAGTTACTGTTTTCGCGTAATTCGCTGTCAAAGTTAAATAATTTTTTTTTTAAGCTTCGACAGAGCAGTGTCTTTACATTTTTGCTTCTATCTCGAAAAGTACGCGGGATAAATTAATTCTTGATATACCAAATTAAAGCCGAATGTTCATTCTTTGAAACATATATACTGGTGTAATTGTAGCAGTTACTGTTTTCGCGTAATTCACTGTCAAAGTTGAATAAACTTTTTTTTAAGCTTCGAAAAAGGAGTGTCTTTACATTTTTGCTTATATCTCGAAAAGTACGTGAGATAAATTAATTCTTGATATACCAAATTAAAGCCGAATGTTCATTCTTTGAAACGTATATACTGGTATAATTGTAGCAGTTACTATTTTCGCGTAATTCGCTGTCAAAGTTGAATAAACTTTTTTTTAAGCTTCGAAAAAGCAGTGTCTTTACATTTTTGCTTATATCTCGAAAAGCTCGAGAGATAAATTAATTGTTGAGCTACCAAATTAAAGCCGAATGTTCATTCTTTGAAACGTATGTACTGGTATAATTGTAGCAGTTACTATTTTCGCGTAATTCGCTGTCAAAATTGAATAAACTTTTTTTACGCTTCGAAAAAGCAATGTCTTTACATTTTTGCTTATATCTCGAAAAGTACGCGAGATAAATTAATTATTCAGCTACCAAATTAAAGCCGAATGCTCATTCTTTGAAACGTATATACTGGTATAGTTGTAGCAGTTACTGTTTTCGCGTACTTCGCTGTCAAATTTGAATAATTTTTTTTTAAGCTTCGAAAAAGCAGTGTCTTTACATTTTTGCTTATATCTCGAAAAGTACGCGAGATAAATTTATTATTCAGCTACCAAATTAAAGGTGAATGCCCATTCTTTGAAACGTATATACTGGTATAGTTGTAGCAGTTACTGTTTTCGCGTACTTCGCTGTCAAATTTGAATAAAATTTTTTTTAAGCTTCGAAAAAGCAATGTCTTTACATTTTTGCTTATATCTCGAAAAGTACGCGAGATAAATTAATTATTGAGCTACCAAATTAAAGCCGAATGTTCATTCTTTGAAACGTATATACTGGTATAATTGTAGCAGTTACTATTTTCGCGTAATTCGCTGTCAAATTTGAATAAACTTTTTTTTAAGCTTCGAAAAAGCAGTGTCTTTACATTTTTGCTTATATCTCGAAAAGTGCGCTAGATAAATTAATTATTGAGCTACCAAATTAAAGCCTAATGTTCATTCTTTGAAACGTATACACTGGTATAATTGTAGCAGTTACTGTTTTCGCGCACTTCGCTGTCAAAGTTGAATAAATTTTTTTTTAAGCTTCGAAAAAGCAGTGTCTTTACATTTTTGCTTATATCTCGAAAAGTACGTGAGATAAATTAATTCTTGATATACCAAATTAAAGCCGAATGTTCATTCTTTGAAACGTATGTACTGGTATAATTGTAGCAGTTACTATTTTCGCGTAATTCGCTGTCAAAATTGAATAAACTTTTTTTACGCTTCGAAAAAGCAATGTCTTTACATTTTTGCTTATATCTCGAAAAGTACGCGAGATAAATTAATTATTCAGCTACCAAATTAAAGCCGAATGCTCATTCTTTGAAACGTATATACTTGTATAATTGTAGCAGTTACTGTTTTCGTGTAATTCGCTGTCAAAGTTGAAGATTTTTTTTTTTAAGCTTCGAAAAAGCAGTGTCTTTACATTTTTGCTTATATCTCGAAAAGTACGCGAGATAAATTAATTATTGAGCTACCAAATTAAAGGTGAATGCCCATTCTTTGAAACGTATATACTGGTATAGTTGTAGCAGTTACTGTTTTCGCGTACTTCGCTGTCAAAGTTGAATAAATTTTTTTTTAAGCTTCGAAAAAGCAATGTCTTTACATTTTTGCTTATATCTCGAAAAGTACGCGAGATAAATTAATTATTGAGCTACCAACCTAAACCCGAATGTTCATTCTTTGAAACGTATATACTGGTATAATTGTAGCAGTTACTATTTTCGCGTAATTCGCTGTCAAAATTGAATAAACTTTTTTTTAAGCTTCGAAAAAGCAGTGTCTTTACATTTTTGCTTATATCTCGAAAAGTACGTGAGATAAATTAATTCTTGATATACCAAATTAAAGCCGAATGTTCATTCTTTGAAACGTATATACTGGTATAATTGTAGCAGTTACTATTTTCGCGTAATTCGCTGTCAAAGTTGAATAAACTTTTTTTTAAGCTTCGAAAAAGCAGTGTCTTTACATTTTTGCTTGTATCTCGAAAAGCTCGAGAGATAAATTAATTGTTGAGCTACCAAATTAAAGCCGAATGTTCATTCTTTGAAACGTATATACTGGTATAATTGTAGCAGTTACTATTTTCGCGTAATTCGCTGTCAAAGTTGAATAAACTTTTTTTTAAGCTTCGAAAAAGCAGTGTCTTTACATTTTTGCTTATATCTCGAAAAGTACGCGAGATAAATTAATTATTGAGCTACCAAATTAAAGCCGAATGTTCATTCTTTGAAACGTATACACTGGTATAATTATTGAGCTACCAAATTAAAGCCGAATGTTCATTCTTTGAAACTTATATACTGGTATAATTGTAGTAGTTACTATTTTCGCGTAATTCGCTGTCAAAGTTGAACAAACTTTTTTTTAAGCTTCGAAAAAGCAGTGTCTTTACATTTTTGCTTATATCTCGAAAAGTACGCGAGATAAATTAATTATTGAGCTACCAAATTGAAGCCGAATGTTCATTCTTTGAAACGTATGTACTGGTATAATTGTAGCAGTTACTGTTTTCGCGTAGTTCGCTGTCAAATTTGAATAATTTTTTTTTAAGCTTCGAAAAAGCAGTGTCTTTACATTTTTGCTTATATCTCGAAAAGTACGCGAGATAAATTTATTATTCAGCTACCAAATTAAAGGTGAATGCCCATTCTTTGAAACGTATATACTGGTATAGTTGTAGCAGTTACTGTTTTCGCGTACTTCGCTGTCAAATTTGAATAAATTTTTTTTTAAGCTTCGAAAAAGCAATGTCTTTACATTTTTGCTTATATCTCGAAAAGTACGCGAGATAAATTAATTATTGAGCTACCAAATTAAAGCCGAATGTTCATTCTTTGAAACGTATATACTGGTATAATTGTAGCAGTTACTATTTTCGCGTAATTCGCTGTCAAAATTGAATAAACTTTTTTTTAAGCTTCGAAAAAGCAGTGTCTTTACATTTTTGCTTATATCTAGAAAAGTACGCGAGATAAATTAATTATTGAGCTACCAAATTAAAGCCGATTGTTCATTCTTTGAAACGTATATACTGGTATAATTGTAGCTGTTACTGTTTTCGCGTAATTCGCTGTCAAAGTTGAATAATTTTTTTTTAAGCTTCGAAAAAGCAGTGTCTTTACATTTTTGCTTATATCTCGAAAAGTACGTGAGATAAATTAATTCTTGATATACCAAATTAAAGCCGAATGTTCATTCTTTGAAACGTATGTACTGGTATAATTGTAGCAGTTACTATTTTCGCGTAATTCGCTGTCAAAATTGAATAAACTTTTTTTACGCTTCGAAAAAGCAATGTCTTTACATTTTTGCTTATATCTCGAAAAGTACGCGAGATAAATTAATTATTCAGCTACCAAATTAAAGCCGAATGCTCATTCTTGAAACGTATATACTGGTATAATTGTAGCAGTTACTATTTTCGCGTAATTCGCTGTCAAAATTTAATAAACTTTTTTTTAAGCTTCGAAAAAGCAGTGTCTTTACATTTTTGTTTATATCTCGAAAAGTACGCGAGATAAATTAATTATTGAGCTACCAACCTAAAGCCGAATGTTCATTCTTTGAAACGTATATACTGGTTTAATTGTAGCAGTTACTATTTTCGCGTAATTCGCTGTCAAAATTGAATAAACTTTTTTTTAAGCTTCGAAAAAGCAGTGTCTTTACATTTTTGCTTATATCTCGAAAAGTACGCGAGATAAATTAATTCTTGATATACCAAATTAAAGCCGAATGTTCATTCTTTGAAACGTATATACTGGTGTAATTGTAGTAGTTACTGTTTTCGCGTAATTCGCTGTCAAAATTGAATAAACTTTTTTTTAAACTTCGAAAAAGCAGTGTCTTTACATTTTTGCTTATATCTCGAAAAGTACGCGAGATAAATTAATTATTGAGCTACCAAATTAAAGCCTAATGTTCATTCTTTGAAACGTATACACTGGTATAATTGTAGCAGTTACTGTTTTCGCGTAATTCGCTGTCAAAGTTGAATAAACTTTTTTTTAAACTTCGAAAAAGCAATGTCTTTACATTTTTGCTTATATCTCGAAAAGTACGCTATATAAATTAATTATTGAGCTACCAAATTAAAGCCTAATGTTCATTCTTTGAAATGTATATACTGGTATAATTGTAGCAGTTACTATTTTCGCGTAATTCGCTGTCAAAATTGAATAAACTTTTTTTTAAGCTTCGAAAAAGCAGTGTCTTTACATTTTTGCTTATATCTCGAAAAGTACGCGAGATAAATTAATTATTGAGCTACCAAATTAAAGCCGATTGTTCATTCTTTGAAACGTATATACTGGTATAATTGTAGCTGTTACTGTTTTCGCGTAATTCGCTGTCAAAGTTGAATAATTTTTTTTTAAGCTTCGAAAAAGCAGTGTCTTTACATTTTTGCTTATATCTCGAAAAGTACGTGAGATAAATTAATTCTTGATATACCAAATTAAAGCCGAATGTTCATTCTTTGAAACGTATGTACTGGTATAATTGTAGCAGTTACTATTTTCGCGTAATTCGCTGTCAAAATTGAATAAACTTTTTTTACGCTTCGAAAAAGCAATGTCTTTACATTTTTGCTTATATCTCGAAAAGTACGCGAGATAAATTAATTATTCAGCTACCAAATTAAAGCCGAATGCTCATTCTTTGAAACGTATATACTGGTATAATTGTAGCAGTTACTATTTTCGCGTAATTCGCTGTCAAAATTGAATAAACTTTTTTTTAAGCTTCGAAAAAGCAGTGTCTTTACATTTTTGTTTATATCTCGAAAAGTACGCGAGATAAATTAATTATTGAGCTACCAACCTAAAGCTCAATGTTCATTCTTTGAAACGTATATACTGGTTTAATTGTAGCAGTTACTATTTTCGCGTAATTCGCTGTCAAAATTGAATAAACTTTTTTTTAAACTTCGAAAAAGCAGTGTCTTTACATTTTTGCTTATATCTCGAAAAGTACGAGAGATAAATTAATTATTGAGCTACCAAATTAAAGCCTAATGTTCATTCTTTGAAACGTATACACTGGCATAATTGTAGCAGTTACTGTTTTCGCGTAATTCGCTGTCAAAGTTGAATAAACTTTTTTTTAAACTTCGAAAAAGCAATGTCTTTACATTTTTGCTTATATCTCGAAAAGTACGCTATATAAATTAATTATTGAGCTACCAAATTAAAGCCTAATGTTCATTCTTTGAAACTTATACACTGGTATAATTGTATCCGTTACTGTTTTCGCGTAATTCGCTGTCAAAATTGAATAAATTTTTTTTTAAGCTTCGAAAAAGCAGTGTCTTTACATTTTTGTTTATATCTCGAAAAGTACGCGAGATAAATTAATTATTGAGCTACCAACCTAAAGCTGAATGTTCATTCTTTGAAACGTATATACTGGTTTAATTGTAGCAGTTACTATTTTCGCGTAATTCGCTGTCAAAATTGAATAAACTTTTTTTTAAGCTTCGAAAAAGCAGTGTCTTTACATTTTTGCTTATATCTCGAAAAGTACGCGAGATAAATTAATTCTTGATATACCAAATTAAAGCCGAATGTTCATTCTTTGAAACGTATATACTGGTGTAATTGTAGCAGTTACTGTTTTCGCGTAATTCACTGTCAAAGTTGAATAAACTTTTTTTTAAGCTTCGAAAAAGGAGTGTCTTTATATTTTTGCTTATATCTCGAAAAGTACGCGAGATTAATTAATTATTGAGCTACCAAATTAAAGCCGAATGTTCATTCTTTGAAACGTATATACTGGTATAATTGTAGCTGTTACTGTTTTCGCGTAATTCGCTGTCAAAATTGAATAAACTTTTTTTAAGCTTCGAAAAAGCAGTGTCTTTACATTTTTGCTTATATCGCGAAAAGTACGCGAGATAAATTAATTATTCAGCTAACAAATTAGAGCCGAATGTTCATTCTTTGAAACGTATATACTGGTATAATTGCAGCAGTTACTATTTTCGCGTAATTCGCTGTCAAAGTTGAATAAACTTTTTTTAAGCTTCGAAAAAGCAGTGTCTTTACATTTTTGCTTATATCTCGAAAAGTACGTGAGATAAATTAATTCTTGATATACCAAATTAAAGCCGAATGTTCATTCTTTGAAACGTATATACTTGTATAATTGTAGCAATTAGTGTTTTCGCGTAATTCGCTGTCAAAATTGAATAAATTTTTTTTTAAGCTTCGAAAAAGCAGTGTCTTTACATTTTTGCTTATATCTCGAAAAGTACGCGAGATAAATTAATTCTTGAGTTACCAAATTAAAGCCGAATGTTCATTCTTTGAAACGCATATACTGGTATAATTGTAGCAGTTACTATTTTCGCGTAATTCGCAGTCAAAATTGAATAAACTTTTTTTTAAGCTTCGAAAAAGCAGTGTCTTTACATTTTTGCTTATATCTCGAAAAGTACGCGAGATAAATTTATTATTCAGCTACCAAATTAAAGCCGAATGTCCATTCTTTGAAACGTATATACTGGTATAATTGTAGCAGTTACTATTTTCGCGTAATTGGCTGTCAAAGTTGAATAAACTTTTTTTAAGCTTCGAAAAAGCAGTGTCTTTACATTTTTGCTTATATCTCGAAAAGTACGTGAGATAAATTAATTCTTGATATACCAAATTAAAGCCGAATGTTCATTCTTTGAAACGTATATACTTGTATAATTGTAGCAATTAGTGTTTTCGCGTAATTCGCTGTCAAAATTGAATAAATTTTTTTTTAAGCTTCGAAAAAGCAGTGTCTTTACATTTTTGCTTATATCTCGAAAAGTACGCGAGATATATTAATTCTTGTGTTACCAAATTAAAGCCGAATGTTCATTCTTTGAAACGTATATACTTGTATAATTGTAGCAATTAGTGTTTTCGCGTAATTCGCTGTCAAAATTGAATGAATTTTTTTTAAGCTTCGAAAAAGCAGTGTCTTTACATTTTTGCTTATATCTCGAAAAGTACGTGAGATAAATTAATTCTTGATATACCAAATTAAAGCCGAATGTTCATTCTTTGAAACGTATATACTTGTATAATTGTAGCAATTACTGCTTTCGCGTAATTCGCTGTCAAAGTTGAATAAACTTTTTTTAAGCTTCGAAAAAGCAGTGTCTTTACATTTTTGCTTATATCGCGAAAAGTACGCGAGATAAATTAATTATTCAGCTAACAAATTAGAGCCGAATGTTCATTCTTTGAAACGTATATACTGGTATAATTGCAGCAGTTACTATTTTCGCGTAATTCGCTGTCAAAGTTGAATAAACTTTTTTTAAGCTTCGAAAAAGCAGTGTCTTTACATTTTTGCTTATATCTCGAAAAGTACGTGAGATAAATTAATTCTTGATATACCAAATTAAAGCCGAATGTTCATTCTTTGAAACGTATATACTTGTATAATTGTAGCAATTAGTGTTTTCGCGTAATTCGCTGTCAAAATTGAATAAATTTTTTTTTAAGCTTCGAAAAAGCAGTGTCTTTACATTTTTGCTTATATCTCGAAAAGTACGCGAGATAAATTAATTCTTGAGTTACCAAATTAAAGCCGAATGTTCATTCTTTGAAACGCATATACTGGTATAATTGTAGCAGTTACTATTTTCGCGTAATTCGCAGTCAAAATTGAATAAACTTTTTTTTAAGCTTCGAAAAAGCAGTGTCTTTACATTTTTGCTTATATCTCGAAAAGTACGCGAGATAAATTTATTATTCAGCTACCAAATTAAAGCCGAATGTCCATTCTTTGAAACGTATATACTGGTATAATTGTAGCAGTTACTATTTTCGCGTAATTGGCTGTCAAAGTTGAATAAACTTTTTTTAAGCTTCGAAAAAGCAGTGTCTTTACATTTTTGCTTATATCTCGAAAAGTACGTGAGATAAATTAATTCTTGATATACCAAATTAAAGCCGAATGTTCATTCTTTGAAACGTATATACTTGTATAATTGTAGCAATTAGTGTTTTCGCGTAATTCGCTGTCAAAATTGAATAAATTTTTTTTTAAGCTTCGAAAAAGCAGTGTCTTTACATTTTTGCTTATATCTCGAAAAGTACGCGAGATATATTAATTCTTGTGTTACCAAATTAAAGCCGAATGTTCATTCTTTGAAACGTATATACTTGTATAATTGTAGCAATTAGTGTTTTCGCGTAATTCGCTGTCAAAATTGAATGAATTTTTTTTAAGCTTCGAAAAAGCAGTGTCTTTACATTTTTGCTTATATCTCGAATAGTACGTGAGATAAATTAATTCTTGATATACCAAATTAAAGCCGAATGTTCATTCTTTGAAACGTATATACTTGTATAATTGTAGCAATTACTGCTTTCGCGTAATTCGCTGTCAAAGTTGAATAAACTTTTTTTAAGCTTCGAAAAAGCAGTGTCTTTACATTTTTGCTTATATCTCGAAAAGTACGTGAGATAAATTAATTCTTGATATACCAAATTAAAGCCGAATGTTCATTCTTTGAAACGTATATACTTGTATAATTGTAGCAATTAGTGTTTTCGCGTAATTCGCTGTCAAAATTGAATGAATTTTTTTTAAGCTTCGAAAAAGCAGTGTCTTTACATTTTTGCTTATATCTCGAAAAGTACGCGAGATAAATTAATTCTTGATATACCAAATTAAAGCCGAATGTTCATTCTTTAAAACGTATATACTGGTATAATTGTAGCAGTTACTGTTTTCGCGTAATTCGCTGTCAAAATTGAATAAACTTTTTTTTAAGCTTCGAAAAAGCAGTGTCTTTACATTTTTGCTTATATCTCGAAAAGTACGCGAGATAAATTTATTATTCAGCTACCAAATTAAAGGCGAATGTTCATTCTTTAAAACGTATATACTGGTATAATTGTAGCTGTTACTGTTTTCGCGTAATTCGCTGTCAAAGTTGAATAAACTTTTTTTTAAGCTTCGAAAAAGCAGTGTCTTTACATTTTTGCTTATATCTCGAAAAGTACGCGAGATAAATTAATTCTTGATATACCAAATTAAAGCCGAATGTTCATTCTTTGAAACGTATATACTTGTATAATTGTAGCAATTAGTGTTTTCGTGTAATTCGCTGTCAAAATTGAATAAATTTTTTTTTAAGCTTCGAAAAAGCAGTGTCTTTACATTTTTGCTTATATCTCGAAAAGTACGCGAGATAAATTAATTCTTGAGTCACCAAATTAAAGCCGAATGTTCATTCTTTGAAACGCATATACTGGTATAATTGTAGCAGTTACTGTTATCGCGTAATTCGCTGTCAAAGTTGAATAAACTTTTTTTTAAACTTCGAAAAAGCAGTGTCTTTACATTTTTGCTTATATCTCGAAAAGTACGCGAGATAAATTAATTATTGAGCTACCAAATTAAAGCCTAATGTTCATTCTTTGAAACGTATACACTGGTATAATTGTATCAGTTACTGTTTTCGCGTAATTCACTGTCATTTTTGAATAAACTTTTTTTTAAGCTTCGAAAAAGGAGTGTCTTTACATTTTTGCTTATATCTCGAAAACTACGTGAGATAAATTAATTCTTGATATACCAAATTAAAGCCGAATGTTCATTATTTAAAACGTATATTCTGGTATAATTGTAGCAGGTACTGTTTTCGCGTAATTCGCTGTCAAATTTGAATAAATTTTTTTTTAAGCTTCGAAAAAGCAGTGTCTTTACATTTTTGCTTATATCTCGAAAAGTACGAGAGATAAATTTATTATTCAGCTACCAAATTAAAGGCGAATGTCCATTCTTTGAAACGTATATACTGGTATAATTGTAGCAGTTACTGTTTTCGCGTAATTCGCTGTCAAAATTGAATAAACTTTTTTTAAGCTTCGAAAAAGCAGTGTCTTTACATTTTTGCTTATATCTCGAAAAGTACGCGAGATAAATTAATTATTCAGCTAACAAATTAGAGCCGAATGTTCATTCTTTGAAACGTATATACTGGTATAATTGTAGCAGTTACTATTTTCGCATAATTTGCTGTCAAAATTGAATAAACTTTTTTTAAGCTTCGAAAAAGCAGTGTCTTTACATTTTTGCTTATATCTCGAAAAGTACGCGAGATAAATTAATTATTGAGCTACCAAATTAAAGCCTAATGTTCATTCTTTGAAACGCATACACTGGTATAATTGTAGCAGTTATTATTTTCGCGTAATTCGCTGTCAAAATTGAATAAACTTTTTTTTAAGCTTCGAAAAAGCAGTGTCTTTACATTTTTGCTTATATCTCGAAAAGTACGCGAGATAAATTAATTATTGAGCTACCAAATTAAAGCCGAATGTTCATTCTTAGAAATCTATACACTGGTATAATTGTAGCAGTTACTATTTTCGCGTAATTCGCAGTCAAAATTGAATAAACTTTTTTTTAAGCTTCGAAAAAGCAGTGTCTTTACATTTTTGCTTATATCTCTAAAAGTACGCGAGATAAATTAATTCTTGATATACCAAATTAAAGCCGAATGTTCATTCTTTGAAACATATATACTGTTATAATTGTAGCAGTTACTGTTTTCGCGTAATTCGCTGTCAAAGTTGAATAAACTTTTTTTTTAGCTTCGAAAAAGCAGTGTCTTTACATTTTTGCTTATATCTCGAAAAGTAAGCGAGATAAATTAATTATTGAGCTACCAAATTAAAGCCGAATGTTCATTCTTTGAAACGTATATACTGGTATAATTGTAGCAGTTACTGTTTTTGCGTAATTCGCAGTCAAATTTGAATAATTTTTTTTTAAGCTTCGAAAAAGCAGTGTCTTTACATTTTTGCTTATATCTCGAAAAGTACGTGAGATAAATTAATTCTTGAGTTACCTAATTAAAGCCGAATGTTCATTCTTTGAAACGTATATACTGGTATAATTGTAGCAGTTACTGTTTTCGCGTACTTCGCTGTCAAACTTGAATAAAAAATTTTTTAAGCTTCGAAAAAGCAGTGTCTTTACATTTTTGCTTATATCTCGAAAAGTACGCGAGATAAATTAATTATTGAGCTACCAAATTAAAGCCGAATGTTCATTCTTTGAAACGTATACACTGGTATAATTGTAGCAGTTACTGTTTTCGCGTAATTCGCTGTCAAAGTTGAATAAACTTTTTTTAAGCTTCGAAAAAGCAGTGTCTTTACATTTTTGCTTATATCTCGAAAAGTACGCGAGATAAATTAATTCTTGATATACCAAATCAAAGCCGAATGTTCATTCTTTAAAACGTATATTCTGGTATAATTGTAGCAGTTACTGTTTTCGCGTAATTCGCTGTCAAATTTGAATAAATTTTTTTTTAAGCTTCGAAAAAGCAGTGTCTTTACATTTTTGCTTATATCTCGAAAAGTACGCGAGATAAATTAATTATTCAGCTACCAAATTAAAGCCGAATTTCCATTCCTTGAAACGTATATACTGGTATAATTGTAGCAGTTACTGTTTTCGCGTAATTCGCTCTCAAAGTTGAATAATTTTTTTTTTAAGCTTCGAAAAAGCAGTGTCTTTACATTTTTGCTTATATCTCGAAAAGTACGCGAGATAAATTTATTATTCAGCTACCAAATTAAAGCCGAATGTCCATTCTTTGAAACGTATATACTGGTATAATTGTAGCAGTTACTATTTTCGCGTAATTCGCTGTCAAAATTGAATAAATTTTTTTTTAAGCTTCGAAAAAGCAGTGTCTTTACATTTTTGTTTATATCTCGAAAAGTACGCGAGATAAATTAATTATTGAGCTACCAACCTAAAGCTGAATGTTCATTCTTTGAAACGTATATACTGGTATAATTGTAGCAGTTACTATTTTCGCGTAATTCGCTGTCAAAATTGAATAAACTTTTTTTAAGCTTCGAAAAAGCAGTGTCTTTACATTTTTGCTTATATCTCGAAAAGTACGCGAGATAAATTAATTATTCAGCTACCAAATGAGAGCCGAATGTTCATTCTTTGAAACGTATATACTGGTATAATTGTAGCAGTTACTATTTTCGCGTAATTCGCTGTCAAAATTGAATAAACTTTTTTTAAGCTTCGAAAAAGCAGTGTCTTTACATTTTTGCTTATATCTCGAAAAGTACGCGAGATAAATTTATTATTCAGCTACCAAATTAAAGCCGAATGTCCATTCTTTGAAACATATATACTGGTATAATTGTAGCAATTACTATTTTCGCGTAATTCGCTGTCAAAATTGAATAATTTTTTTTTAAGCTTCGACAGAGCAGTGTCTTTACATTTTTGCTTATATCTCGAAAAGTACGCGAGATAAATTAATTCTTGATATACCAAATTAAAGCCGAATGTTCATTCTTTGAAACGCATACACTGGTATAATTGTAGCAGTTATTATTTTCGCGTAATTCGCTGTCAAAATTGAATAAACTTTTTTTTAAGCTTCGAAAAAGCAGTGTCTTTACATTTTTGCTTATATCTCGAAAAGTACGCGAGATTAATTAATTATTGAGCTACCAAATTAAAGCCGAATGTTCATTCTTAGAAATCTATACACTGGTATAATTGTAGCAGTTACTATTTTCGCGTAATTCGCAGTCAAAATTGAATAAACTTTTTTTTAAGCTTCGAAAAAGCAGTGTCTTTACATTTTTGCTTATATCTCTAAAAGTACGCGAGATAAATTAATTCTTGATATACCAAATTAAAGCCGAATGTTCATTCTTTGAAACATATATACTGTTATAATTGTAGCAGTTACTGTTTTCGCGTAATTCGCTGTCAAAGTTGAATAAACTTTTTTTTTAGCTTCGAAAAAGCAGTGTCTTTACATTTTTGCTTATATCTCGAAAAGTAAGCGAGATAAATTAATTATTGAGCTACCAAATTAAAGCCGAATATTCATTCTTTGAAACGTATATACTGGTATAATTGTAGCAGTTACTGTTTTTGCGTAATTCGCAGTCAAATTTGAATAATTTTTTTTTAAGCTTCGAAAAAGCAGTGTCTTTACATTTTTGCTTATATCTCGAAAAGTACGTGAGATAAATTAATTCTTGAGTTACCTAATTAAAGCCGAATGTTCATTCTTTGAAACGTATATACTGGTATAATTGTAGCAGTTACTGTTTTCGCGTACTTCGCTGTCAAACTTGAATAAAAAATTTTTTAAGCTTCGAAAAAGCAGTGTCTTTACATTTTTGCTTATATCTCGAAAAGTACGCGAGATAAATTAATTATTGAGCTACCAAATTAAAGCCGAATGTTCATTCTTTGAAACGTATACACTGGTATAATTGTAGCAGTTACTGTTTTCGCGTAATTCGCTGTCAAAGTTGAATAAACTTTTTTTAAGCTTCGAAAAAGCAGTGTCTTTACATTTTTGCTTATATCTCGAAAAGTACGCGAGACAAATTAATTCTTGATATACCAAATTAAAGCCGAATGTTCATTCTTTGAAACATATATACTGTTATAATTGTAGCAGTTACTGTTTTCGCGTAATTCGCTGTCAAAGTTGAATAAACTTTTTTTAAGCTTCGAAAAAGCAGTGTCTTTACATTTTGCTTATATCTCGAAAAGTACGCGAGACAAATTAATTCTTGATATACCAAATTAAAGCCGAATGTTCATTCTTTGAAACATATATACTGTTATAATTGTAGCAGTTACTGTTTTCGCGTAATTCGCTGTCAAATTTGAATAAACTTTTTTTTAAGTTTCGAAAAAGCAGTGTCTTTACATTTTTCTTATATCTCGAAAAGTACGCGAGATAAATTAATTATTGAGCAACCAAATTAAAGCCGAATGTTCATTCTTTGAAACGTATATACTGGTATAATTGTAGCAGTTACTGTTTTCGCGTAATTCGCTGTCAAATTTGAATAATTTTTTTTTAAGCTTTGAAAAAGCAGTGTCTTTACATTTTTGCTTATATCTCGAAAAGTACGCGAGATAAATTAATTCTTGATATACCAAATCAAAGCCGAATGTTCATTCTTTAAAACGTATATTCTGGTATAATTGTAGCAGTTACTGTTTTCGCGTAATTCGCTGTCAAATTTGAATAAATTTTTTTTTAAGCTTCGAAAAAGCAGTGTCTTTACATTTTTGCTTATATCTCGAAAAGTACGCGAGATAAATTAATTATTCAGCTACCAAATTAAAGCCGAATTTCCATTCCTTGAAACGTATATACTGGTATAATTGTAGCAGTTACTGTTTTCGCGTAATTCGCTCTCAAAGTTGAATAATTTTTTTTTTAAGCTTCGAAAAAGCAGTGTCTTTACATTTTTGCTTATATCTCGAAAAGTACGCGAGATAAATTTATTATTCAGCTACCAAATTAAAGCCGAATGTCCATTCTTTGAAACGTATATACTGGTATAATTGTAGCAGTTACTATTTTCGCGTAATTCGCTGTCAAAATTGAATAAATTTTTTTTTAAGCTTCGAAAAAGCAGTGTCTTTACATTTTTGTTTATATCTCGAAAAGTACGCGAGATAAATTAATTATTGAGCTACCAACCTAAAGCTGAATGTTCATTCTTTGAAACGTATATACTGGTATAATTGTAGCAGTTACTATTTTCGCGTAATTCGCTGTCAAAATTGAATAAACTTTTTTTAAGCTTCGAAAAAGCAGTGTCTTTACATTTTTGCTTATATCTCGAAAAGTACGCGAGATAAATTAATTATTCAGCTACCAAATGAGAGCCGAATGTTCATTCTTTGAAACGTATATACTGGTATAATTGTAGCAGTTACTATTTTCGCGTAATTCGCTGTCAAAATTGAATAAACTTTTTTTAAGCTTCGAAAAAGCAGTGTCTTTACATTTTTGCTTATATCTCGAAAAGTACGCGAGATAAATTTATTATTCAGCTACCAAATTAAAGCCGAATGTCCATTCTTTGAAACATATATACTGGTATAATTGTAGCAATTACTATTTTCGCGTAATTCGCTGTCAAAATTGAATAATTTTTTTTTAAGCTTCGACAGAGCAGTGTCTTTACATTTTTGCTTATATCTCGAAAAGTACGCGAGATAAATTAATTCTTGATATACCAAATTAAAGCCGAATGTTCATTCTTTGAAACGTATATACTGGTGTAATTGTAGTAGTTACTGTTTTCGCGTAATTCGCTGTCAAAATTGAATAAACTTTTTTTACACTTCGAAAAAGCAGTGTCTTTACATTTTTGCTTATATCTCGAAAAGTACGCGAGATAAATTAATTATTGAGCTACCAAATTAAAGCCTAATGTTCATTCTTTGAAACGTATACACTGGTATAATTATAGCATTTACTGTTTTCGCGTAATTTGCTGTCAAAGTTGAATAAACTTTTTTTTAAACTTCGAAAAAGCAATGTCTTTACATTTTTGCTTATATCTCGAAAAGTACGCTATATAAATTAATTATTGAGCTACCAAATTAAAGCCTAATGTTCATTCTTTGAAACTTATACACTGGTATAATTGTATCCGTTACTTTTTTCGCGTAATTCGCTGTCAAAGTTGAATAATTTTTTTTTTAAGCTTCGACAGAGCAGTGTCTTTACATTTTTGCTTATATCTCGAAAAGTACGCGAGATAAATTAATTCTTGATATACCAAATTAAAGCCGAATGTTCATTCTTTGAAACGTATATACTGGTGTAATTGTAGCAGTTACTGTTATCGCGTAATTCGCTGTCAAAGTTGAATAAACTTTTTTTTAAACTTCGAAAAAGCAGTGTCTTTACATTTTTGCTTATATCTCGAAAAGTACGCGAGATAAATTAATTATTGAGCTACCAAATTAAAGCCTAATGTTCATTCTTTGAAACGTATACACTGGTATAATTGTATCAGTTACTGTTTTCGCGTAATTCACTGTCATTTTTGAATAAACTTTTTTTTAAGCTTCGAAAAAGGAGTGTCTTTACATTTTTGCTTATATCTCGAAAAGTACGTGAGATAAATTAATTCTTGATATACCAAATTAAAGCCGAATGTTCATTCTTTAAAATGTATGTACTGGTATAATTGTAGCAGTTACGATTTTCGCGTAATTCGCTGTCAAAATTGAATAAACTTTTTTTTAAGCTTTGAAAAAGCAGTGTCTTTACATTTTTGCTTATATCTCGAAATGTACGCGAGATAAATTAATTATTGAGCTACCAAATTAAAGCCTAATGTTCATTCTTTGAGACGTATACACTGGTATAATTGTATCAGTTACTGTTTTCGCGTAATTCACTGTCATTTTTGAATAAACTTTTTTTTAAGCTTCGAAAAAGGAGTGTCTTTACATTTTTGCTTATATCTCGAAAACTACGTGAGATAAATTAATTCTTGATATACCAAATTAAAGCCGAATGTTCGTTCTTTAAAACGTATATTCTGGTATAATTGTAGCAGTTACTGTTTTCGCGTAATTCGCTGTCAAATTTGAATAATTTTTTTTTTAAGCTTCGAAAAAGCAGTGTCTTTACATTTTTGCTTATATCTCGAAAAGTACGCGAGATAAATTTATTATTCAGCTACCAAATTAAAGCCGAATGTTCGTTCTTTAAAACGTATATTCTGGTATAATTGTAGCAGTTACTGTTTTCGCGTAATTCGCTGTCAAATTTGAATAATTTTTTTTTTAAGCTTCGAAAAAGCAGTGTCTTTACATTTTTGCTTATATCTCGAAAAGTACGCGAGATAAATTAATTATTCAGCTAACAAATTAGAGCCGAATGTTCATTCTTTGAAACGTATATACTGGTATAATTGTAGCAGTTACTATTTTCGCATAATTTGCTGTCAAAATTGAATAAACTTTTTTTTAAGCTTCGAAAAAGCAGTGTCTTTACATTTTTGCTAATATCTCGAAAAGTACGCGAGATAAATTAATTATTGAGCTACCAAATTAAAGCCTAATGTTCATTCTTTGAAACGTATACACTGGTATAATTGTAGCAGTTACTGTTTTCGCGTAATTCGCTGTCAAAATTGAATAAACTTTTTTTTAAGCTTCGAAAAAGCAGTGTCTTTACATTTTTGCTAATATCTCGAAAAGTACGCGAGATAAATTAATTATTGAGCTACCAAATTAAAGCCTAATGTTCATTCTTTGAAACGTATACACTGGTATAATTGTAGCAGTTACTGTTTTCGCGTAACTCGCTGTCAAAATTGAATAAACTTTTTTTTAAGCTTCGAAAAAGCAGTGTCTTTACATTTTTGCTTATATCTCGAAAAGTACGCGAGATAAATTAATTCTTGAGTCACCAAATTAAAGCCGAATGTTCATTCTTTGAAACGCATATACTGGTATAATTGTAGCAGTTACTGTTATCGCGTAATTCGCTGTCAAAGTTGAATAAACTTTTTTTTAAACTTCGAAAAAGCAGTGTCTTTACATTTTTGCTTATATCTCGAAAAGTACGCGAGATAAATTAATTATTGAGCTACCAAATTAAAGCCTAATGTTCATTCTTTGAAACGTATACACTGGTATAATTGTATCAGTTACTGTTTTCGCGTAATTCACTGTCATTTTTGAATAAACTTTTTTTTAAGCTTCGAAAAAGGAGTGTCTTTACATTTTTGCTTATATCTCGAAAAGTACGTGAGATAAATTAATTCTTGATATACCAAATTAAAGCCGAATGTTCATTCTTTAAAACGTATGTACTGGTATAATTGTAGCAGTTACGATTTTCGCGTAATTCGCTGTCAAAATTGAATAAACTTTTTTTTAAGCTTTGAAAAAGCAGTGTCTTTACATTTTTGCTTATATCTCGAAATGTACGCGAGATAAATTAATTATTGAGCTACCAAATTAAAGCCTAATGTTCATTCTTTGAGACGTATACACTGGTATAATTGTATCAGTTACTGTTTTCGCGTAATTCACTGTCATTTTTGAATAAACTTTTTTTTAAGCTTCGAAAAAGGAGTGTCTTTACATTTTTGCTTATATCTCGAAAACTACGTGAGATAAATTAATTCTTGATATACCAAATTAAAGCCGAATGTTCGTTCTTTAAAACGTATATTCTGGTATAATTGTAGCAGTTACTGTTTTCGCGTAATTCGCTGTCAAATTTGAATAATTTTTTTTTTAAGCTTCGAAAAAGCAGTGTCTTTACATTTTTGCTTATATCTCGAAAAGTACGCGAGATAAATTTATTATTCAGCTACCAAATTAAAGCCGAATGTTCGTTCTTTAAAACGTATATTCTGGTATAATTGTAGCAGTTACTGTTTTCGCGTAATTCGCTGTCAAATTTGAATAATTTTTTTTTTAAGCTTCGAAAAAGCAGTGTCTTTACATTTTTGCTTATATCTCGAAAAGTACGCGAGATAAATTAATTATTCAGCTAACAAATTAGAGCCGAATGTTCATTCTTTGAAACGTATATACTGGTATAATTGTAGCAGTTACTATTTTCGCATAATTTGCTGTCAAAATTGAATAAACTTTTTTTTAAGCTTCGAAAAAGCAGTGTCTTTACATTTTTGCTAATATCTCGAAAAGTACGCGAGATAAATTAATTATTGAGCTACCAAATTAAAGCCTAATGTTCATTCTTTGAAACGTATACACTGGTATAATTGTAGCAGTTACTGTTTTCGCGTAACTCGCTGTCAAAATTGAATAAACTTTTTTTTAAGCTTCGAAAAAGCAGTGTCTTTACATTTTTGCTTATATCTCGAAAAGTACGCGAGATAAATTAATTCTTGAGTCACCAAATTAAAGCCGAATGTTCATTCTTTGAAACGCATATACTGGTATAATTGTAGCAGTTACTGTTATCGCGTAATTCGCTGTCAAAGTTGAATAAACTTTTTTTTAAACTTCGAAAAAGCAGTGTCTTTACATTTTTGCTTATATCTCGAAAAGTACGCGAGATAAATTAATTATTGAGCTACCAAATTAAAGCCTAATGTTCATTCTTTGAAACGTATACACTGGTATAATTGTATCAGTTACTGTTTTCGCGTAATTCACTGTCATTTTTGAATAAACTTTTTTTTAAGCTTCGAAAAAGGAGTGTCTTTACATTTTTGCTTATATCTCGAAAAGTACGTGAGATAAATTAATTCTTGATATACCAAATTAAAGCCGAATGTTCATTCTTTAAAACGAATGTACTGGTATAATTGTAGCAGTTACGATTTTCGCGTAATTCGCTGTCAAAATTGAATAAACTTTTTTTTAAGCTTTGAAAAAGCAGTGTCTTTACATTTTTGCTTATATCTCGAAATGTACGCGAGATAAATTAATTATTGAGCTACCAAATTAAAGCCTAATGTTCATTCTTTGAGACGTATACACTGGTATAATTGTATCAGTTACTGTTTTCGCGTAATTCACTGTCATTTTTGAATAAACTTTTTTTTAAGCTTCGAAAAAGGAGTGTCTTTACATTTTTGCTTATATCTCGAAAACTACGTGAGATAAATTAATTCTTGATATACCAAATTAAAGCCGAATGTTCGTTCTTTAAAACGTATATTCTGGTATAATTGTAGCAGTTACTGTTTTCGCGTAATTCGCTGTCAAATTTGAATAATTTTTTTTTTAAGCTTCGAAAAAGCAGTGTCTTTACATTTTTGCTTATATCTCGAAAAGTACGCGAGATAAATTTATTATTCAGCTACCAAATTAAAGCCGAATGTTCGTTCTTTAAAACGTATATTCTGGTATAATTGTAGCAGTTACTGTTTTCGCGTAATTCGCTGTCAAATTTGAATAATTTTTTTTTTAAGCTTCGAAAAAGCAGTGTCTTTACATTTTTGCTTATATCTCGAAAAGTACGCGAGATAAATTAATTATTCAGCTAACAAATTAGAGCCGAATGTTCATTCTTTGAAACGTATATACTGGTATAATTGTAGCAGTTACTATTTTCGCATAATTTGCTGTCAAAATTGAATAAACTTTTTTTTAAGCTTCGAAAAAGCAGTGTCTTTACATTTTTGCTAATATCTCGAAAAGTACGCGAGATAAATTAATTATTGAGCTACCAAATTAAAGCCTAATGTTCATTCTTTGAAACGTATACACTGGTATAATTGTAGCAGTTACTGTTTTCGCATAATTCGCTGTCAAAATTGAATAAACTTTTTTTTAAGCTTCCAAAAAGCAGTGTCTTTACATTTTTGCTAATATCTCGAAAAGTACGCGAGATAAATTAATTATTGAGCTACCAAATTAAAGCCTAATGTTCATTCTTTGAAACGTATACACTGGTATAATTGTAGCAGTTACTGTTTTCGCGTAACTCGCTGTCAAAATTGAATAAACTTTTTTTTAAGCTTCGAAAAAGCAGTGTCTTTACATTTTTGCTTATATCTCGAAAAGTACGCGAGATAAATTTATTATTCAGCTACCAAATTAAAGGCGAATGTCCATTCTTTGAAACGTAAATACTGGTATAATTGTAGCAGTTACTGTTTTCGCGTAATTCGCTGTCAAAGTTGAATAAACTTTTTTTAAACTTCGAAAAAGCAGTGTCTTTACATTTTTGCTTATATCTCGAAAAGTACGCGAGATAAATTAATTATTCAGCTACCAAATTAGAGCCGAATGTTCATTCTTTGAAACGTATATACTGGTATAATTGTAGCAGTTATTATTTTCGCGTAATTCGCTGTCAAAATTGAATAAACTTTTTTTTAAGCTTCGAAAAAGCAGTGTCTTTACATTTTTGCTTATATCTCAAAAAGTACACGAGGTAAATTAATTATTGAGCTACCAAATTAAAGCCGAATGTTCATTCTTAGAAATGTATACACTGGTATAATTGTAGCAGTTACTATTTTCGCGTAATTCGCAGTCAAAATTGAATAAACTTTTTTTTAAGCTTCGAAAAAGCAGTGTCTTTACATTTTTGCTTATATCTCGAAAAGTAAGCGAGATAAATTAATTATTGAGCTACCAAATTAAAGCCGAATGTTCATTCTTTGAAACGTATATACTGGTATAATTGTAGCAGTTACTGTTTTTGCGTAATTCGCAGTCAAATTTGAATAATTTTTTTTTAAGCTTCGAAAAAGCAGTGTCTTTACATTTTTGCTTATATCTCGAAAAGTACGTGAGATAAATTAATTCTTGAGTTACCTAATTAAAGCCGAATGTTCATTCTTTGAAACGTATATACTGGTATAATTGTAGCAGTTACTGTTTTCGCGTACTTCGCTGTCAAACTTGAATAAAAAAAATTTTAAGCTTCGAAAAAGCAGTGTCTTTACATTTTTGCTTATATCTCGAAAAGTACGCGAGATAAATTAATTATTGAGCTACCAAATTAAAGCCGAATGTTCATTCTTTGAAACGTATACACTGGTATAATTGTAGCAGTTACTATTTTCGCGTAATTCGCTGTCAAAGTTGAATAAACTTTTTTTAAGCTTCGAAAAAGCAGTGTCTTTACATTTTTGCTTATATCTCGAAAAGTACGCGAGACAAATTAATTCTTGATATACCAAATTAAAGCCGAATGTTCATTCTTTGAAACATATATACTGTTATAATTGTAGCAGTTACTGTTTTCGCGTAATTCGCTGTCAAAGTTGAATAAACTTTTTTTAAGCTTCGAAAAAGCAGTGTCTTTACATTTTGCTTATATCTCCAAAAGTACGCGAGACAAATTAATTCTTGATATACCAAATTAAAGCCGAATGTTCATTCTTTGAAACATATATACTGTTATAATTGTAGCAGTTACTGTTTTCGCGTAATTCGCTGTCAAATTTGAATAATTCTTTTTAAGCTTTGAAAAAGCAGTGTCTTTACATTTTTGCTTATATCTCGAAAAGTACGCGAGATAAATTAATTCTTGATATACCAAATTAAAGGCGAATGTTCATTCTTTAAAACGTATATTCTGGTATAATTGTAGCAGTTACTGTTTTCGCGTAATTCGCTGTCAAATTTGAATAAATTTTTTTTTAAGCTTCGAAAAAGCAGTGTCTTTACATTTTTGCTTATATCTCGAAAAGTACGCGAGATAAATTAATTATTCAGCTACCAAATTAAAGCCGAATTTCCATTCCTTGAAACGTATATACTGGTATAATTGTAGCAGTTACTATTTTCGCGTAATTCGCTGTCAAAGTTGAATAAACTTTTTTTAAGCTTCGAAAAAGCAATGTCTTTACATTTTTGCTTATATCTCGAAAAGTACGCGAGATAAATTAATTATTGAGCTACCAAATTAAAGCCTAATGTTCATTCTTTGAAACGTATACACTGGTATAATTGTAGCAGTTACTGTTTTCGCGTAATTCGCTGTCAAAGTTGAATAATTTTTTTTAAGCTTCGAAAAAGCAGTGTCTTTACATTTTTGCTTATATCTCGAAAAGTACGAGAGATAAATTTATTATTCAGCTACCAAATTAAAGGCGAATGTCCATTCTTTGAAACGTATATACTGGTATAATTGTAGCAGTTACTGTTTTCGCGTAATTCGCTGTCAAAGTTGAATAAACTTTTTTTAAGCTTCGAAAAAGCAGTATCTTTACATTTTTGCTTATATCTCGAAAAGTACGCGAGATAAATTTATTATTTAGCTACCAAATTAAAGCCTAATGTTCATTCTTTGAAACGTATATACTTGTATAATTGTAGCAGTTACTGTTTTCGTGTAATTCGCTGTCAAAGTTGAATAATTTTTTTTTAAGCTTCGAAAAAGCAGTGTCTTTACATTTTTGCTTATATCTCGAAAAGTACGCGAGATAAATTAATTATTCAGCTACCAAATTAGAGCCGAATGTTCATTCTTTGAAACGTATATACTGGTATAATTGTAGCAGTTACTATTTTCGCGTAATTCGCTGTCAAAATTGAATAAACTTTTTTTAAGCTTCGAAAAAACATTGTCTTTACATTTTTGCTTATATCTCGAAAAGTACGCGAGATAAATTTATTATTCAGCTACCAAATTAAAGCCGAATGTCCATTCTTTGAAACGTATATACTGGTATAATTGTAGCAATTACTATTTTCGCGTAATTCGCTGTCAAAATTGAATAATTTTTTTTTAAGCTTCGACAGAGCAGTGTCTTTACATTTTTGCTTATATCTCGAAAAGTACGCGAGATAAATTAATTCTTGAGTTACCAAATTAAAGCCGAATGTTCATTCTTTGAAACGCATATACTGGTATAATTGTAGCAGTTACTGTTTTCGCGTAATTCGCTGTCAAAGTTGAATAAACTTTTTTTAAGCTTCGAAAAAGCAGTGTCTTTACATTTTTGCTTATATCTCGAAAAGTACGCGAGATAAATTAATTATTCAGCTACCAAATTAGAGCCGAATGTTCATTCTTTGAAACGAATATACTGGTATAATTGTAGCAGTTACTATTTTCGCGTAATTCGCTGTCAAAATTGAATAAACTTTTTTTAAGCTTCGAAAAAGCAGTGTCTTTACATTTTTGCTTATATCTCGAAAAGTACGCGAGATAAATTAATTACCAAATTAAAGGCGAATGTCCATTCTTTGAAACGTATATACTTGTATAATTGTAGCAGTTACTGTTTTCGCGTAATTCGCTGTCAAAGTTGAATAAACTTTTTTTAAACTTCGAAAAAGCAATGTCTTTACATTTTTGCTTATATCTCGAAAAGTACGCGAGATAAATTAATTCTTGAGTTACCAAATTAAAGCCGAATGTTCATTCTTTGAAACGCATATACTGGTATAATTGTAGCAGTTACTGTTTTCGCGTAATTCGCTGTGAAAGTTGAATAAACTTTTTTTTAAACTTCGAAAAAGCAGTGTCGTTACATTTTTGCTTATAGCTCGAAAAGTACGCGAGATAAATTAATTATTGAGCTACCAAATTAAAGCCTAATGTTCATTCTTTGAAACGTATACACTGGTATAATTGTATCAGTTACTGTTTTCGCGTAATTCGCTATCAAATTTGAATAATTTTTTTTTAAGCTTCGACAGAGCAGTGTCTTTACATTTTTGCTTATATCTCGAAAAGTACGCGAGATAAATTAATTCTTGATATACCAAATTAAAGCCGAATGTTCATTCTTTGAAACGTATATACTTGTGTAATTGTAGCAGTTACTGTTTTCGCGTAATTCGCTGTCAAAGTTGAATAATTTTTTTTTAAGCTTCGAAAAAGCAGTGTCTTTACATTTTTGCTTATATCTCGAAAAGTACGTGAGATAAATTAATTCTTGATATACCAAATTAAAGCCGAATGTTCATTCTTTGAAACGTATATACTTGTATAATTGTAGCAATTAGTGTTTTTACGTAATTCGCTGTCAAAATTGAATAAATTTTTTTTTAAGCTTCGAAAAAGCAGTGTCTTTACATTTTTGCTTATATCTCGAAAAGTACGTGAGATAAATTAATTCTTGATATACCAAATTAAAGCCGAATATTCATTCTTTGAAACGCATATACTGGTATAATTGTAGCAGTTACTGTTATCGCGTAATTCGCTGTCAAAGTTGAATAAACTTTTTTTTAAACTTCGAAAAAGCAGTGTCTTTACATTTTTGCTTATATCTCGAAAAGTACGCGAGATAAATTTATTATTCAGCTACCAAATTAAAGGCGAATGTCCAGTCTTTGAATCCTATATACTGGTATAATTGTAGCAGTTACTGTTTTCGCGTAATTCGCTGTCAAAATTGAATAAACTTTTTTTAAGCTTCGAAAAAGCAGTGTCTTTACATTTTTGCTTATATCTCGAAAAGTACGCGAGATAAATTAATTATTCAGCTAACAAATTAGAGCCGAATGTTCATTCTTTGAAACGTATATACTGGTATAATTGTAGCAGTTACTATTTTCGCGTAATTCGCTGTCAAAATTGAATAAACTTTTTTTTAAGCTTCGAAAAAGCAGTGTCTTTACATTTTTGCTTATATCTCGAAAAGTACGCGAGATAAATTTATTATTCAGCTACCAAATTAAAGCCGAATGTCCATTCTTTGAAACGTATATACTGGTATGATTGTAGCAGTTACTATTTTCGCGTAATTCGCTGTCAAAGTTGAATAAATTTTTTTTAAGCTTCGAAAAAGCAATGTCTTTACATTTTTGCTTATATCTCGAAAAGTACGCGAGACAAATTAATTATTCAGCTACCAAATTAAAGCCGAATGTTCATTCTTTGAAACGTATATACTTGTATAATTGTAGCAGTTACTGTTTTCGCGTAATTCGCTGTCATAATTGAATAAACTTTTTTTTAAGCTTCGAAAAAGCAGTGTCTTTACATTTTTGCTTATATCTCGAAAAGTACGCGAGATAAATTTATTATTCAGCTACCAAATTAAAGGCGAATGTCCATTCTTTGAAACGTATATACTGGTATAATTGTAGCAGTTACTATTTTCGCGTAATTCGCTGTCAAAATTGAATAAACTTTTTTTAAGCTTCGAAAAAGCAGTGTCTTTACATTTTTGCTTATATCTCGAAAAGTACGCGAGATAAATTTATTATTCAGCTACCAAATTAAAGCCGAATGTCCATTCTTTGAAACGTATATACTGGTATAATTGTAGCAGTTACTATTTTCGCGTAATTCGCTGTCAAAGTTGAATAAACTTTTTTTAAGCTTCGAAAAAGCAGTGTCTTTACATTTTTGCTTATATCTCGAAAAGTACGTGAGATAAATTAATTCTTGATATACCAAATTAAAGCCGAATGTTCATTCTTTGAAACGTATATACTGGTATAATTGTAGCAGTTACTGTTTTCGCGTAATTCGCTGTCAAAGTTGAATAAACTTTTTTTTAAACTTCGAAAAAGCAGTGTCTTTACATTTTTGCTTATATCTCGAAAAGTACGCGAGATAAATTAATTATTGAGCTACCAAATTAAAGCCTAATGTTCATTCTTTGAAACGTATACACTGGTATAATTGTATCAGTTACTGTTTTCGCGTAATTCACTGTCAAAATTGAATAAACTTTTTTTTAAGCTTCGAAAAAGGAGTGTCCTTACATTTTTGCTTATATCTCGAAAACTACGTGAGATAAATTAATTCTTGATATACCAAATTAAAGCCGAATGTTCATTCTTTAAAACGAATATTCTGGTATAATTGTAGCAGTTACTGTTTTCGCGTAATTCGCTGTCATAATTGAATAAACTTTTTTTTAAGCTTCGAAAAAGCAGTGTCTTTACATTTTTGCTTATATCTCGAAAAGTACGCGAGATAAATTTATTATTCAGCTACCAAATTAAAGGCGAATGTCCATTCTTTGAAACGTATATACTGGTATAATTGTAGCAGTTACTATTTTCGCGTAATTCGCTGTCAAAATTGAATAAACTTTTTTTAAGCTTCGAAAAAGCAGTGTCTTTACATTTTTGCTTATATCTCGAAAAGTACGCGAGATAAATTTATTATTCAGCTACCAAATTAAAGCCGAATGTCCATTCTTTGAAACGTATATACTGGTATAATTGTAGCAGTTACTATTTTCGCGTAATTCGCTGTCAAAGTTGAATAAACTTTTTTTAAGCTTCGAAAAAGCAGTGTCTTTACATTTTTGCTTATATCTCGAAAAGTACGTGAGATAAATTAATTCTTGATATACCAAATTAAAGCCGAATGTTCATTCTTTGAAACGTATATACTGGTATAATTGTAGCAGTTACTGTTTTCGCGTAATTCGCTGTCAAAGTTGAATAAACTTTTTTTTAAACTTCGAAAAAGCAGTGTCTTTACATTTTTGCTTATATCTCGAAAAGTACGCGAGATAAATTAATTATTGAGCTACCAAATTAAAGCCTAATGTTCATTCTTTGAAACGTATACACTGGTATAATTGTATCAGTTACTGTTTTCGCGTAATTCACTGTCAAAGTTGAATAAACTTTTTTTTAAGCTTCGAAAAAGGAGTGTCCTTACATTTTTGCTTATATCTCGAAAACTACGTGAGATAAATTAATTCTTGATATACCAAATTAAAGCCGAATGTTCATTCTTTAAAACGAATATTCTGGTATAATTGTAGCAGTTACTGTTTTCGCGTAATTCGCTGTCAAATTTGAATAATTTTTTTTTTAAGCTTCGAAAAAGCAGTGTCTTTACATTTTTGCTTATATCTCGAAAAGTACGCGAGATAAATTAATTATTCAGCTACCAAATTAAAGCCGAATTTCCATTCCTTGAAACGTATATACTGGTATAATTGTAGCAGTTACTGTTTTCGCGTAATTCGCTCTCAAAGTTGAATAATTTTTTTTTTAAGCTTCGAAAAAGTAGTGTCTTTACATTTTTGCTTATATCTCGAAAAGTACGCGAGATAAATTTATTATTCAGCTACCAAATTAAAGGCGAATGTCCATTCTTTGAAACGTATATACTGGTATAATTGTAACAGTTACTGTTTTCGCGTAATTCGCTGTCAAAATTGAATAAACTTTTTTTAAGCTTCGAAAAAGCAGTGTCTTTACATTTTTGCTTATATCTCGAAAAGTACGCGAGATAAATTTATTATTCAGCTACCAAATTAAAGGCGAATGTCCATTCTTTGAAACGTATATACTGGTATAATTGTAGCAGTTACTGTTTTCGCGTAATTCGCTGTCAAAGTTGAATAAACTTTTTTTAAACTTCGAAAAAGCAGTGTCTTTACATTTTTGCTTATATCTCGAAAAGTACGCGAGATAAATTAATTATTCAGCTACCAAATTAGAGCCGAATGTTCATTCTTTGAAACGTATATACTGGTATAATTGTAGCAGTTATTATTTTCGCGTAATTCGCTGTCAAAATTGAATAAACTTTTTTTTAAGCTTCGAAAAAGCAGTGTCTTTACATTTTTGCTTATATCTCGAAAAGTACGCGAGATAAATTTATTATTCAGCTACCAAATTAAAGGCGAATGTCCATTCTTTGAAACGTATATACTGGTATAATTGTAGCAGTTACTGTTTTCGCGTAATTCGCTGTCAAAGTTGAATAAACTTTTTTTTAAGCTTCGAAAAAGCTTTTTCAAAGCTTAAAAAAAAATTATTCAAATTTGACAGCGAATTACGCGAAAACAGTAACTGCTACAATTATACCAGTATATACGTTTCAAAGAATGAACATTCGGCTTTAATTTGGTTGCTCACTAATTAATTTATCTCGCGTACTTTTCGAGATATAAGCAAAAAAATTTCTTCAAATTTGACAGCGAATTACGCGAAAACAGTAACTGCTACAATTATACCAGTATATACGTTTCAAAGAATGAACATTTGGCTCTAATTTGTTAGCTGAATAATTAATTTATCTCGCGTACTTTTCGAGATATAAGCAAAAATGTAAAGACACTGCTTTTTCGAAGCTTAAAAAAAGTTTATTCAATTTTGACAGCGAATTACGCGAAAACAGTAACTGCTACAATTATACCAGAATATACGTTTTAAAGAATGAACATTCGCCTTTAATTTGGTAGCTGAATAATAAATTTATCTCGCGTACTTTTCGAGATATAAGCAAAAATGTAAAGACACTGCACATTTTTGCTTATATCTCGAAAAGTACGCGAGATAAATTAATTCTTGATATACCAAATTAAAGCCGAATGTTCATTCTTTGAAACGTATATACTGGTATAATTGTAGCAGTTACTGTTTTCGCGTAATTCGCTGTCAAAGTTGAATAAACTTTTTTTTAAGCTTCGAAAAAGCAGTGTCTTTACATTTTTGCTTATATCTCGAAAAGTACGCGAGATAAATTAATTATTGAGCTACCAAATTAAAGCCGAATGTTCATTCTTAGAAATGTATACACTGGTATAATTGTAGCAGTTACTATTTTCGCGTAATTCGCAGTCAAAATTGAATAAACTTTTTTTTAAGCTTCGAAAAAGCAGTGTCTTTACATTTTTGCTTATATCTCTAAAAGTACGCTAGATAAATTAATTATTGATATACCAAATTAAAGCCGAATGTTCATTCTTTGAAACCTATATACTGTTATAATTGTAGCAGTTACTGTTTTCGCGTAATTCGCTGTCAAAGTTGAATAAACTTTTTTTTAAGCTTCGAAAAAGCAGTGTCTTTACATTTTTGCTTATATCTCGAAAAGTACGCGAGATAAATTAATTATTGAGCTACCAAATTAAAGCCGAATGTTCATTCTTTGAAACGTATATACTGGTACAATTGTAGCAGTTACTGTTTTTGCGTAATTCGCAGTCAAATTTGAATAAATTTTTTTTAAGCTTCGAAAAAGCAGTGTCTTTACATTTTTGCTTATATCTCGAAAAGTACGTGAGATAAATTAATTCTTGAGTTACCTAATTAAAGCCGAATGTTCATTCTTTGAAACGTATATACTGGTATAATTATAGCAGTTACTGCTTTCGCGTACTTCGCTGTCAAACTTGAATAAAAAAATTTTTAAGCTTCGAAAAAGCAGTGTCTTTACATTTTTGCTTATATCTCGAAAAGTACGCGAGATAAATTTATTATTGAGCTACCAAATTAAAGCCGAATGTTCATTCTTTTAAACGTATACACTGGTATAATTGTAGCAGTTACTATTTTAGCGTGATTCGCTGTCAAAATTGAATAAACTTTTTTAATGTTTCGAAAAAGCAGTGTCTTTACATTTTTGCTTATATCTCGAAAAGTACGCGAGATAAATTTATTATTGAGCTACCAAATTAAAGCCGAATGTTCATTCTTTGAAACGTATACACTGGTATAATTGTAGCAGTTACTATTTTAGCGTGATTCGCTGTCAAATTTGAATAAACTTTTTTTAATGTTTCGAAAAAGCAGTGTCTTTACATTTTTGCTTATATCTCGAAAAGTACGTGAGATAAATTAATTATTGAGCTACTAAATTAAAGCCGAATGTTCATTCTTTGAAACGTATATACTGGTATAATTGTAGCAGTTACTGTTTTCGCGCAATTCGCTGTCAAATTTGAATAAACTTTTTTTTAAGCTTCGAAAAAGCAGTGTCTTTACATTTTTGCTTATATCTCGAAAAGTTCGCGAGATAAATTAATTGTTGAGCTACCAAATTAAAGCCGAATGTTCATTCTTTGAAACGTATATACTGGTATAATTGTAGCAGTTACTCTTTTCGCGTAATTCGCTGTCAAAATTGAATAATTTTTTTTTAAGCTTCGACAAAGCAGTGTCTTTACATTTTTGCTTTTATCTCGAAAAGTACGTGAGATAAATTAATTCTTGATATACCAAATTAAAGCCGAATGTTCATTCTTTGAAACGTATATACTGTTGTAATTGTAGCAGTTACTGTTTTCGCGTAATTCGCTGTCAAAGTTGAATAAACTTTTTTTTAAGCTTCGAAAAAGCAGTGTCTTTACATTTTTGCTTATATCTCGAAAAGTTCGCGAGATAAATTAATTGTTGAGCTACCAAATTAAAGCCGAATGTTCATTCTTTGAAACGTATATACTGGTATAATTGTAGCAGTTACTGTTTTCGCGTAATTCGCTGTCAAAATTGAATAATTTTTTTTTAAGCTTCGACAAAGCAGTGTCTTTACATTTTTGCTTTTATCTCGAAAAGTACGTGAGATAAATTAATTCTTGATATACCAAATTAAAGCCGAATGTCCATTCTTTGAAACGTATATACTGGTATAATTGTAGCAGTTACTGTTTTCGCGTAATTCGCTGTCAAAGTTGAATAAACTTTTTTTTAAGCTTCGAAAAAGCTTTTTCAAAGCTTAAAAAAAAATTATTCAAATTTGACAGCGAATTACGCGAAAACAGTAACTGCTACAATTATACCAGTATATACGTTTCAAAGAATGAACATTCGGCTTTAATTTGGTTGCTCACTAATTAATTTATCTCGCGTACTTTTCGAGATATAAGCAAAAAAATTTCTTCAAATTTGACAGCGAATTACGCGAAAACAGTAACTGCTACAATTATACCAGTATATACGTTTCAAAGAATGAACATTTGGCTCTAATTTGTTAGCTGAATAATTAATTTATCTCGCGTACTTTTCGAGATATAAGCAAAAATGTAAAGACACTGCTTTTTCGAAGCTTAAAAAAAGTTTATTCAATTTTGACAGCGAATTACGCGAAAACAGTAACTGCTACAATTATACCAGAATATACGTTTTAAAGAATGAACATTCGCCTTTAATTTGGTAGCTGAATAATAAATTTATCTCGCGTACTTTTCGAGATATAAGCAAAAATGTAAAGACACTGCACATTTTTCTTATATCTCGAAAAGTACGCGAGACAAATTAATTCTTGATATACCAAATTAAAGCCGAATGTTCATTCTTTGAAACATATATACTGTTATAATTGTAGCAGTTACAGTTTTCGCGTAATTCGCTGTCAAAGTTGAATAAACTTTTTTTAAGCTTCGAAAAAGCAGTGTCTTTACATTTTGCTTATATCTCGAAAAGTACGCGAGATAAATTAATTAGTGAGCAACCAAATTAAAGCCGAATGTTCATTCTTTGAAACGTATATACTGGTATAATTGTAGCAGTTACTGTTTTCGCGTAATTCGCTGTCAAATTTGAATAATTTTTTTTTAAGCTTTGAAAAAGCAGTGTCTTTACATTTTTGCTTATATCTCGAAAAGTACGCGAGATAAATTAATTCTTGATATACCAAATTAAAGCCGAATGTTCATTCTTTAAAACGTATATTCTGGTATAATTGTAGCAGTTACTGTTTTCGCGTAATTCGCTGTCAAATTTGAATAATTTTTTTTTTAAGCTTCGAAAAAGCAGTGTCTTTACATTTTTGCTTATATCTCGAAAAGTACGCGAGATAAATTAATTATTCAGCTACCAAATTAAAGCCGAATTTCCATTCCTTGAAACGTATATACTGGTATAATTGTAGCAGTTACTGTTTTCGCGTAATTCGCTGTCAAATTTGAATAATTTTTTTTTAAGCTTTGAAAAAGCAGTGTCTTTACATTTTTGCTTATATCTCGAAAAGTACGCGAGATAAATTTATTATTCAGCTACCAAATTAAAGGCGAATGTTCATTCTTTAAAACGTATATTCTGGTATAATTGTAGCAGTTACTGTTTACGCGTAATTCGCTGTCAAAATTGAATAAACTTTTTTTAAGCTTCGAAAAAGCAGTGTCTTTACATTTTTGCTTATATCTCGAAAAGTACGCGAGATAAATTAATTATTCAGCTAACAAATTAGAGCCAAATGTTCATTCTTTGAAACGTATATACTGGTATAATTGTAGCAGTTACTGTTTTCGCGTAATTCGCTGTCAAATTTGAAGAAATTTTTTTTTAAAGCTTCGAAAAAGCAGTGTCTTTTCATTTTTGCTTATATCTTGAAAAGTACGCGAGATAAATTAATTATTAAGCTACCAAATTAAAGCCTAATGTTCATTCTTTGAAACGTATATACTGGCATAATTGTAGCAGTTACTATTTTCGCGTAATTCGCTGTCAAAATTGAATAAACTTTTTTTTAAGCTTCGAAAAAGCAGTGTCTTTACATTTTTGCTTATATCTCGAAAAGTACGCGAGATAAATTAATTATTGAGCTACCAAATTAAAGCCGAATGTTCATTCTTAGAAATGTATACACTGGTATAATTGTAGCAGTTACTATTTTCGCGTAATTCGCAGTCAAAATTGAATAAACTTTTTTTTAAGCTTCGAAAAAGCAGTGTCTTTACATTTTTGCTTATATCTCGAAAAGTACGTGAGATAAATTAATTCTTGATATACCAAATTAAAGCAGAATGTTCATTCTTTGAAACGTATATACTTGTATAATTGTAGCAATTAGTGTTTTCGCGTAATTCGCTGTCAAAATTGAATAAATTTTTTTTTAAGCTTCGAAAAAGCAGTGTCTTTACATTTTTGCTTATATCTCGAAAAGTACGCGAGATAAATTAATTCTTGAGTTACCAAATTAAAGCCGAATGTTCATTCTTTGAAACGCATATACTGGTATAATTGTAGCAGTTACTGTTATCGCGTAATTCGCTGTCAAAGTTGAATAAACTTTTTTTTAAACTTCGAAAAAGCAGTGTCTTTACATTTTTGCTTATATCTCGAAAAGTACGCGAGATAAATTAATTATTGAGCTACCAAATTAAAGCCTAATGTTCATTCTTTGAAACGTATACACTGGTATAATTGTATCAGTTACTGTTTTCGCGTAATTCACTGTCAAAGTTGAATAAACTTTTTTTTAAGCTTCGAAAAAGGAGTGTCTTTACATTTTTGCTTATATCTCGAAAAGTACGTGAGATAAATTAATTCTTGATATACCAAATTAAAGCAGAATGTTCATTCTTTGAAACGTATATACTTGTATAATTGTAGCAATTAGTGTTTTCGCGTAATTCGCTGTCAAAATTGAATAAAATTTTTTTTAAGCTTCGAAAAAGCAGTGTCTTTACATTTTTGCTTATATCTCGAAAAGTACGCGAGATAAATTAATTATTCAGCTAACAAATTAGAGCCGAATGTTCATTCTTTGAAACGTATATACTGGTATAATTGTAGCAGTTACTATTTTAGCGTGATTCGCTGTCAAAATTGAATAAACTTTTTTAATGTTTCGAAAAAGCAGTGTCTTTACATTTTTGCTTATATCTCGAAAAGTACGCGAGATAAATTTATTATTGAGCTACCAAATTAAAGCCGAATGTTCATTCTTTGAAACGTATACACTGGTATAATTGTAGCAGTTACTATTTTAGCGTGATTCGCTGTCAAATTTGAATAAACTTTTTTTAATGTTTCGAAAAAGCAGTGTCTTTACATTTTTGCTTATATCTCGAAAAGTACGTGAGATAAATTAATTATTGAGCTACTAAATTAAAGCCGAATGTTCATTCTTTGAAACGTATATACTGGTATAATTGTAGCAGTTACTGTTTTCGCGCAATTCGCTGTCAAATTTGAATAAACTTTTTTTTAAGCTTCGAAAAAGCAGTGTCTTTACATTTTTGCTTATATCTCGAAAAGTTCGCGAGATAAATTAATTGTTGAGCTACCAAATTAAAGCCGAATGTTCATTCTTTGAAACGTATATACTGGTATAATTGTAGCAGTTACTGTTTTCGCGTAATTCGCTGTCAAAATTGAATAATTTTTTTTTAAGCTTCGACAAAGCAGTGTCTTTACATTTTTGCTTTTATCTCGAAAAGCACGTGAGATAAATTAATTCTTGATATACCAAATTAAAGCCGAATGTTCATTCTTTGAAACGTATATACTGTTGTAATTGTAGCAGTTACTGTTTTCGCGTAATTCGCTGTCAAAGTTGAATAATTTTTTTTTAAGCTTCGAAAAAGCAGTGTCTTTACATTTTTGTTTATATCTCGAAAAGTACGCGAGATAAATTAATTGTTGAGCTACCAAATTAAAGCCGAATGTTCATTCTTTGAAACTTATATACAGGTATAATTGTAGCAGTTACTATTTTCGCGTCATTCGCTGTCAAAGTTGAATAAACTTTTTTTTAAGCTTCGGAAAACAGTGTCTTTACATTTTTGCTTATATCTCGAAAAGTACGCGAGATAAATTAATTATTGAGCTACCAAATTAAAGCCGAAAGTTCATTCTTTGAAACGTATATACTGGTATAACTGTTTTCGCGTAATTCGCTGTCAAATTTGAATAAAAAAAATTTTAAGCTTCGAAAAAGCAGTGTCTACATTTTTGCTTATATCTCGAAAAGTACGCGAGATAAATTAATTTTTGAGCTACCAAATTAAAGCCGAATGTTCATTGTTTGAAACGTATATACTGGTATAATTGTAGCAGTTACTGTTTTCGCGTACTTCGCTGTCAAAGTTGAATAAATTTTTTTTAAGCTTCGAAAAAGCAGTGTCTTTACATTTTTGCTTATATCTCGAAAAGTACGCGAGATAAATTTATTATTGAGCTACCAAATTAAAGCCGAATGTTCATTCTTTGAAACGTATACACTGGTATAATTGTAGCAGTTACTATTTTAGCGTGATTCGCTGTCAAAATTGAATAAACTTTTTTAATGTTTCGAAAAAGCAGTGTCTTTACATTTTTGCTTATATCTCGAAAAGTACGTGAGATAAATTAATTATTGAGCTACCAAATTAAAGCCGAATGTTCATTCTTTGAAACGTATATACTGGTATAATTGTAGCAGTTACTGTTTTCGCGTAATTCGCTGTCAAAGTTGAATAAACTTTTTTTTAAGCTTCGAAAAAGCAGTGTCTTTACATTTTTGCTTATATCTCGAAAAGTTCGCGAGATAAATTAATTGTTGAGCTACCAAATTAAAGCCGAATGTTCATTCTTTGAAACGTATATACTGGTATAATTGTATCAGTTACTGTTTTCGCGTAATTCGCTGTCAAAATTGAATAATTTTTTTTTAAGCTTCGACAAAGCAGTGTCTTTACATTTATGCTTATATCTCGAAAAGTACGCGAGATAAATTAATTCTTGATATACCAAATTAAAGCCGAATGTTGATTCTTTGAAACGTATATACTGTTGTAATTGTAGCAGTTACTGTTTTCGCGTAATTCGCTGTCAAAGTTGAATAAACTTTTTTTTAAGCTTCGAAAAAGCAGTGTCTTTACATTTTTGCTTATATCTCGAAAAGTACGCGAGATAAATTTATTATTCAGCTACCAAATTAAAGGCGAATGTCCAGTCTTTGAATCCTATATACTGGTATAATTGTAGCAGTTACTGTTTTCGCGTAATTCGCTGTCAAAATTGAATAAACTTTTTTTAAGCTTCGAAAAAGCAGTGTCTTTACATTTTTGCTTATATCTCGAAAAGTACGCGAGATAAATTAATTATTCAGCTAACAAATTAGAGCCGAATGTTCATTCTTTGAAACGTATATACTGGTATAATTGTAGCAGTTACTATTTTCGCGTAATTCGCTGTCAAAATTGAATAAACTTTTTTTTAAGCTTCGAAAAAGCAGTGTCTTTACATTTTTGCTTATATCTCGAAAAGTACGCGAGATAAATTTATTATTCAGCTACCAAATTAAAGCCGAATGTCCATTCTTTGAAACGTATATACTGGTATGATTGTAGCAGTTACTATTTTCGCGTAATTCGCTGTCAAAGTTGAATAAATTTTTTTTAAGCTTCGAAAAAGCAATGTCTTTACATTTTTGCTTATATCTCGAAAAGTACGCGAGACAAATTAATTATTCAGCTACCAAATTAAAGCCGAATGTTCATTCTTTGAAACGTATATACTTGTATAATTGTAGCAGTTACTGTTTTCGCGTAATTCGCTGTCATAATTGAATAAACTTTTTTTTAAGCTTCGAAAAAGCAGTGTCTTTACATTTTTGCTTATATCTCGAAAAGTACGCGAGATAAATTTATTATTCAGCTACCAAATTAAAGGCGAATGTCCATTCTTTGAAACGTATATACTGGTATAATTGTAGCAGTTACTATTTTCGCGTAATTCGCTGTCAAAATTGAATAAACTTTTTTTAAGCTTCGAAAAAGCAGTGTCTTTACATTTTTGCTTATATCTCGAAAAGTACGCGAGATAAATTTATTATTCAGCTACCAAATTAAAGCCGAATGTCCATTCTTTGAAACGTATATACTGGTATAATTGTAGCAGTTACTATTTTCGCGTAATTCGCTGTCAAAGTTGAATAAACTTTTTTTAAGCTTCGAAAAAGCAGTGTCTTTACATTTTTGCTTATATCTCGAAAAGTACGTGAGATAAATTAATTCTTGATATACCAAATTAAAGCCGAATGTTCATTCTTTGAAACGTATATACTGGTATAATTGTAGCAGTTACTGTTTTCGCGTAATTCGCTGTCAAAGTTGAATAAACTTTTTTTTAAACTTCGAAAAAGCAGTGTCTTTACATTTTTGCTTATATCTCGAAAAGTACGCGAGATAAATTAATTATTGAGCTACCAAATTAAAGCCTAATGTTCATTCTTTGAAACGTATACACTGGTATAATTGTATCAGTTACTGTTTTCGCGTAATTCACTGTCAAAGTTGAATAAACTTTTTTTTAAGCTTCGAAAAAGGAGTGTCCTTACATTTTTGCTTATATCTCGAAAACTACGTGAGATAAATTAATTCTTGATATACCAAATTAAAGCCGAATGTTCATTCTTTAAAACGAATATTCTGGTATAATTGTAGCAGTTACTGTTTTCGCGTAATTCGCTGTCAAATTTGAATAATTTTTTTTTTAAGCTTCGAAAAAGCAGTGTCTTTACATTTTTGCTTATATCTCGAAAAGTACGCGAGATAAATTAATTATTCAGCTACCAAATTAAAGCCGAATTTCCATTCCTTGAAACGTATATACTGGTATAATTGTAGCAGTTACTGTTTTCGCGTAATTCGCTCTCAAAGTTGAATAATTTTTTTTTTAAGCTTCGAAAAAGTAGTGTCTTTACATTTTTGCTTATATCTCGAAAAGTACGCGAGATAAATTTATTATTCAGCTACCAAATTAAAGGCGAATGTCCATTCTTTGAAACGTATATACTGGTATAATTGTAACAGTTACTGTTTTCGCGTAATTCGCTGTCAAAATTGAATAAACTTTTTTTAAGCTTCGAAAAAGCAGTGTCTTTACATTTTTGCTTATATCTCGAAAAGTACGCGAGATAAATTTATTATTCAGCTACCAAATTAAAGGCGAATGTCCATTCTTTGAAACGTATATACTGGTATAATTGTAGCAGTTACTGTTTTCGCGTAATTCGCTGTCAAAGTTGAATAAACTTTTTTTTAAGCTTCGAAAAAGCTTTTTCAAAGCTTAAAAAAAAATTATTCAAATTTGACAGCGAATTACGCGAAAACAGTAACTGCTACAATTATACCAGTATATACGTTTCAAAGAATGAACATTCGGCTTTAATTTGGTTGCTCACTAATTAATTTATCTCGCGTACTTTTCGAGATATAAGCAAAAAAATTTCTTCAAATTTGACAGCGAATTACGCGAAAACAGTAACTGCTACAATTATACCAGTATATACGTTTCAAAGAATGAACATTTGGCTCTAATTTGTTAGCTGAATAATTAATTTATCTCGCGTACTTTTCGAGATATAAGCAAAAATGTAAAGACACTGCTTTTTCGAAGCTTAAAAAAAGTTTATTCAATTTTGACAGCGAATTACGCGAAAACAGTAACTGCTACAATTATACCAGTATATAGGATTCAAAGACTGGACATTCGCCTTTAATTTGGTAGCTGAATAATAAATTTATCTCGCGTACTTTTCGAGATATAAGCAAAAATGTAAAGACACTGCACATTTTTGCTTATATCTCGAAAAGTACGCGAGATAAATTAATTCTTGATATACCAAATTAAAGCCGAATGTTCATTCTTTGAAACGTATATACTGGTATAATTGTAGCAGTTACTGTTTTCGCGTAATTCGCTGTCAAAGTTGAATAAACTTTTTTTTAAGCTTCGAAAAAGCAGTGTCTTTACATTTTTGCTTATATCTCGAAAAGTACGCGAGATAAATTAATTATTGAGCTACCAAATTAAAGCCGAATGTTCATTCTTAGAAATGTATACACTGGTATAATTGTAGCAGTTACTATTTTCGCGTAATTCGCAGTCAAAATTGAATAAACTTTTTTTTAAGCTTCGAAAAAGCAGTGTCTTTACATTTTTGCTTATATCTCTAAAAGTACGCTAGATAAATTAATTCTTGATATACCAAATTAAAGCCGAATGTTCATTCTTTGAAACCTATATACTGTTATAATTGTAGCAGTTACTGTTTTCGCGTAATTCGCTGTCAAAGTTGAATAAACTTTTTTTTAAGCTTCGAAAAAGCAGTGTCTTTACATTTTTGCTTATATCTCGAAAAGTACGCGAGATAAATTAATTATTGAGCTACCAAATTAAAGCCGAATGTTCATTCTTTGAAACGTATATACTGGTACAATTGTAGCAGTTACTGTTTTTGCGTAATTCGCAGTCAAATTTGAATAAATTTTTTTTAAGCTTCGAAAAAGCAGTGTCTTTACATTTTTGCTTATATCTCGAAAAGTACGTGAGATAAATTAATTCTTGAGTTACCTAATTAAAGCCGAATGTTCATTCTTTGAAACGTATATACTGGTATAATTATAGCAGTTACTGCTTTCGCGTACTTCGCTGTCAAACTTGAATAAAAAAATTTTTAAGCTTCGAAAAAGCAGTGTCTTTACATTTTTGCTTATATCTCGAAAAGTACGCGAGATAAATTTATTATTGAGCTACCAAATTAAAGCCGAATGTTCATTCTTTTAAACGTATACACTGGTATAATTGTAGCAGTTACTATTTTAGCGTGATTCGCTGTCAAAATTGAATAAACTTTTTTAATGTTTCGAAAAAGCAGTGTCTTTACATTTTTGCTTATATCTCGAAAAGTACGCGAGATAAATTTATTATTGAGCTACCAAATTAAAGCCGAATGTTCATTCTTTGAAACGTATACACTGGTATAATTGTAGCAGTTACTATTTTAGCGTGATTCGCTGTCAAATTTGAATAAACTTTTTTTAATGTTTCGAAAAAGCAGTGTCTTTACATTTTTGCTTATATCTCGAAAAGTACGTGAGATAAATTAATTATTGAGCTACTAAATTAAAGCCGAATGTTCATTCTTTGAAACGTATATACTGGTATAATTGTAGCAGTTACTGTTTTCGCGCAATTCGCTGTCAAATTTGAATAAACTTTTTTTTAAGCTTCGAAAAAGCAGTGTCTTTACATTTTTGCTTATATCTCGAAAAGTTCGCGAGATAAATTAATTGTTGAGCTACCAAATTAAAGCCGAATGTTCATTCTTTGAAACGTATATACTGGTATAATTGTAGCAGTTACTGTTTTCGCGTAATTCGCTGTCAAAATTGAATAATTTTTTTTTAAGCTTCGACAAAGCAGTGTCTTTACATTTTTGCTTTTATCTCGAAAAGTACGTGAGATAAATTAATTCTTGATATACCAAATTAAAGCCGAATGTTCATTCTTTGAAACGTATATACTGTTGTAATTGTAGCAGTTACTGTTTTCGCGTAATTCGCTGTCAAAGTTGAATAAACTTTTTTTAAAGCTTCGAAAAAGCAGTGTCTTTACATTTTTGCTTATATCTCGAAAAGTTCGCGAGATAAATTAATTGTTGAGCTACCAAATTAAAGCCGAATGTTCATTCTTTGAAACGTATATACTGGTATAATTGTAGCAGTTACTGTTTTCGCGTAATTCGCTGTCAAAATTGAATAATTTTTTTTTAAGCTTCGACAAAGCAGTGTCTTTACATTTTTGCTTTTATCTCGAAAAGTACGTGAGATAAATTAATTCTTGATATACCAAATTAAAGCCGAATGTCCATTCTTTGAAACGTATATACTGGTATAATTGTAGCAGTTACTGTTTTCGCGTAATTCGCTGTCAAAGTTGAATAAACTTTTTTTTAAGCTTCGAAAAAGCTTTTTCAAAGCTTAAAAAAAAATTATTCAAATTTGACAGCGAATTACGCGAAAACAGTAACTGCTACAATTATACCAGTATATACGTTTCAAAGAATGAACATTCGGCTTTAATTTGGTTGCTCACTAATTAATTTATCTCGCGTACTTTTCGAGATATAAGCAAAAAAATTTCTTCAAATTTGACAGCGAATTACGCGAAAACAGTAACTGCTACAATTATACCAGTATATACGTTTCAAAGAATGAACATTTGGCTCTAATTTGTTAGCTGAATAATTAATTTATCTCGCGTACTTTTCGAGATATAAGCAAAAATGTAAAGACACTGCTTTTTCGAAGCTTAAAAAAAGTTTATTCAATTTTGACAGCGAATTACGCGAAAACAGTAACTGCTACAATTATACCAGAATATACGTTTTAAAGAATGAACATTCGCCTTTAATTTGGTAGCTGAATAATAAATTTATCTCGCGTACTTTTCGAGATATAAGCAAAAATGTAAAGACACTGCACATTTTTCTTATATCTCGAAAAGTACGCGAGATAAATTAATTCTTGATATACCAAATTAAAGCCGAATGTTCATTCTTTGAAACGTATATACTGGTATAATTGTAGCAGTTACTGTTTTCGCGTAATTCGCTGTCAAAGTTGAATAAACTTTTTTTTAAGCTTCGAAAAAGCAGTGTCTTTACATTTTTGCTTATATCTCGAAAAGTACGCGAGATAAATTAATTATTGAGCTACCAAATTAAAGCCGAATGTTCATTCTTAGAAATGTATACACTGGTATAATTGTAGCAGTTACTATTTTCGCGTAATTCGCAGTCAAAATTGAATAAACTTTTTTTTAAGCTTCGAAAAAGCAGTGTCTTTACATTTTTGCTTATATCTCTAAAAGTACGCTAGATAAATTAATTCTTGATATACCAAATTAAAGCCGAATGTTCATTCTTTGAAACCTATATACTGTTATAATTGTAGCAGTTACTGTTTTCGCGTAATTCGCTGTCAAAGTTGAATAAACTTTTTTTTAAGCTTCGAAAAAGCAGTGTCTTTACATTTTTGCTTATATCTCGAAAAGTACGCGAGATAAATTAATTATTGAGCTACCAAATTAAAGCCGAATGTTCATTCTTTGAAACGTATATACTGGTACAATTGTAGCAGTTACTGTTTTTGCGTAATTCGCAGTCAAATTTGAATAATTTTTTTTTAAGCTTCGAAAAAGCAGTGTCTTTACATTTTTGCTTATATCTCGAAAAGTACGTGAGATAAATTAATTCTTGAGTTACCTAATTAAAGCCGAATGTTCATTCTTTGAAACGTATATACTGGTATAATTATAGCAGTTACTGCTTTCGCGTACTTCGCTGTCAAACTTGAATAAAAAAATTTTTAAGCTTCGAAAAAGCAGTGTCTTTACATTTTTGCTTATATCTCGAAAAGTACGCGAGATAAATTAATTATTGAGCTACCAATTTAAAGCCGAATGTTCATTCTTTGAAACGTATACACTGGTATAATTGTAGCAGTTACTGTTTTCGCGTAATTCGCTGTCAAAGTTGAATAAACTTTTTTTAAGCTTCGAAAAAGCAGTGTCTTTACATTTTTGCTTATATCTCGAAAAGTACGCGAGACAAATTAATTCTTGATATACCAAATTAAAGCCGAATGTTCATTCTTTGAAACATATATACTGTTATAATTGTAGCAGTTACTGTTTTCGCGTAATTCGCTGTCAAAGTTGAATAAACTTTTTTTAAGCTTCGAAAAAGCAGTGTCTTTACATTTTGCTTATATCTCGAAAAGTACGCGAGATAAATTAATTAGTGAGCAACCAAATTAAAGCCGAATGTTCATTCTTTGAAACGTATATACTGGTATAATTGTAGCAGTTACTGTTTTCGCGTAATTCGCTGTCAAATTTGAATAATTTTTTTTTAAGCTTTGAAAAAGCAGTGTCTTTACATTTTTGCTTATATCTCGAAAAGTACGCGAGATAAATTAATTCTTGATATACCAAATTAAAGCCGAATGTTCATTCTTTAAAACGTATATTCTGGTATAATTGTAGCAGTTACTGTTTTCGCGTAATTCGCTGTCAAATTTGAATAATTTTTTTTTTAAGCTTCGAAAAAGCAGTGTCTTTACATTTTTGCTTATATCTCGAAAAGTACGCGAGATAAATTAATTATTCAGCTACCAAATTAAAGCCGAATTTCCATTCCTTGAAACGTATATACTGGTATAATTGTAGCAGTTACTGTTTTCGCGTAATTCGCTGTCAAATTTGAATAATTTTTTTTTAAGCTTTGAAAAAGCAGTGTCTTTACATTTTTGCTTATATCTCGAAAAGTACGCGAGATAAATTTATTATTCAGCTACCAAATTAAAGGCGAATGTTCATTCTTTAAAACGTATATTCTGGTATAATTGTAGCAGTTACTGTTTACGCGTAATTCGCTGTCAAAATTGAATAAACTTTTTTTAAGCTTCGAAAAAGCAGTGTCTTTACATTTTTGCTTATATCTCGAAAAGTACGCGAGATAAATTAATTATTCAGCTAACAAATTAGAGCCAAATGTTCATTCTTTGAAACGTATATACTGGTATAATTGTAGCAGTTACTGTCTTCGCGTAATTCGCTGTCAAATTTGAAGAAATTTTTTTTTAAAGCTTCGAAAAAGCAGTGTCTTTTCATTTTTGCTTATATCTTGAAAAGTACGCGAGATAAATTAATTATTAAGCTACCAAATTAAAGCCTAATGTTCATTCTTTGAAACGTATATACTGGCATAATTGTAGCAGTTACTATTTTCGCGTAATTCGCTGTCAAAATTGAATAAACTTTTTTTTAAGCTTCGAAAAAGCAGTGTCTTTACATTTTTGCTTATATCTCGAAAAGTACGCGAGATAAATTAATTATTGAGCTACCAAATTAAAGCCGAATGTTCATTCTTAGAAATGTATACACTGGTATAATTGTAGCAGTTACTATTTTCGCGTAATTCGCAGTCAAAATTGAATAAACTTTTTTTTAAGCTTCGAAAAAGCAGTGTCTTTACATTTTTGCTTATATCTCGAAAAGTACGTGAGATAAATTAATTCTTGATATACCAAATTAAAGCAGAATGTTCATTCTTTGAAACGTATATACTTGTATAATTGTAGCAATTAGTGTTTTCGCGTAATTCGCTGTCAAAATTGAATAAATTTTTTTTTAAGCTTCGAAAAAGCAGTGTCTTTACATTTTTGCTTATATCTCGAAAAGTACGCGAGATAAATTAATTCTTGAGTTACCAAATTAAAGCCGAATGTTCATTCTTTGAAACGCATATACTGGTATAATTGTAGCAGTTACTGTTATCGCGTAATTCGCTGTCAAAGTTGAATAAACTTTTTTTTAAACTTCGAAAAAGCAGTGTCTTTACATTTTTGCTTATATCTCGAAAAGTACGCGAGATAAATTAATTATTGAGCTACCAAATTAAAGCCTAATGTTCATTCTTTGAAACGTATACACTGGTATAATTGTATCAGTTACTGTTTTCGCGTAATTCACTGTCAAAGTTGAATAAACTTTTTTTTAAGCTTCGAAAAAGGAGTGTCTTTACATTTTTGCTTATATCTCGAAAAGTACGTGAGATAAATTAATTCTTGATATACCAAATTAAAGCAGAATGTTCATTCTTTGAAACGTATATACTTGTATAATTGTAGCAATTAGTGTTTTCGCGTAATTCGCTGTCAAAATTGAATAAATTTTTTTTTAAGCTTCGAAAAAGCAGTGTCTTTACATTTTTGCTTATATCTCGAAAAGTACGCGAGATAAATTAATTCTTGAGTTACCAAATTAAAGCCGAATGTTCATTCTTTGAAACGCATATACTGGTATAATTGTAGCAGTTACTGTTATCGCGTAATTCGCTGTCAAAGTTGAATAAACTTTTTTTTAAACTTCGAAAAAGCAGTGTCTTTACATTTTTGCTTATATCTCGAAAAGTACGCGAGATAAATTAATTATTGAGCTACCAAATTAAAGCCTAATGTTCATTCTTTGAAACGTATACACTGGTATAATTGTAGCAGTTACTGTTTTCGCGTAATTCGCTCTCAAAGTTGAATAATTTTTTTTTAAGCTTCGAAAAAGTAGTATCTTTACATTTTTGCTTATATCTCGAAAAGTACGAGAGATAAATTTATTATTCAGCTACCAAATTAAAGGCGAATGTCCATTCTTTGAAACGTATATACTGGTATAATTGTAGCAGTTACTGTTTTCGCGTAATTCGCTGTCAAAATTGAATAAACTTTTTTAATGTTTCGAAAAAGCAGTGTCTTTACATTTTTGCTTATATCTCGAAAAGTACGCGAGATAAATTTATTATTGAGCTACCAAATTAAAGCCGAATGTTCATTCTTTGAAACGTATACACTGGTATAATTGTAGCAGTTACTATTTTAGCGTGATTCGCTGTCAAATTTGAATAAACTTTTTTTAATGTTTCGAAAAAGCAGTGTCTTTACATTTTTGCTTATATCTCGAAAAGTACGTGAGATAAATTAATTATTGAGCTACTAAATTAAAGCCGAATGTTCATTCTTTGAAACGTATATACTGGTATAATTGTAGCAGTTACTGTTTTCGCGCAATTCGCTGTCAAATTTGAATAAACTTTTTTTTAAGCTTCGAAAAAGCAGTGTCTTTACATTTTTGCTTATATCTCGAAAAGTTCGCGAGATAAATTAATTGTTGAGCTACCAAATTAAAGCCGAATGTTCATTCTTTGAAACGTATATACTGGTATAATTGTAGCAGTTACTGTTTTCGCGTAATTCGCTGTCAAAATTGAATAATTTTTTTTTAAGCTTCGACAAAGCAGTGTCTTTACATTTTTGCTTTTATCTCGAAAAGCACGTGAGATAAATTAATTCTTGATATACCAAATTAAAGCCGAATGTTCATTCTTTGAAACGTATATACTGTTGTAATTGTAGCAGTTACTGTTTTCGCGTAATTCGCTGTCAAAGTTGAATAATTTTTTTTTAAGCTTCGAAAAAGCAGTGTCTTTACATTTTTGTTTATATCTCGAAAAGTACGCGAGATAAATTAATTGTTGAGCTACCAAATTAAAGCCGAATGTTCATTCTTTGAAACTTATATACAGGTATAATTGTAGCAGTTACTATTTTCGCGTCATTCGCTGTCAAAGTTGAATAAACTTTTTTTTAAGCTTCGGAAAACAGTGTCTTTACATTTTTGCTTATATCTCGAAAAGTACGCGAGATAAATTAATTATTGAGCTACCAAATTAAAGCCGAAAGTTCATTCTTTGAAACGTATATACTGGTATAACTGTTTTCGCGTAATTCGCTGTCAAATTTGAATAAAAAAAATTTTAAGCTTCGAAAAAGCAGTGTCTACATTTTTGCTTATATCTCGAAAAGTACGCGAGATAAATTAATTTTTGAGCTACCAAATTAAAGCCGAATGTTCATTGTTTGAAACGTATATACTGGTATAATTGTAGCAGTTACTGTTTTCGCGTACTTCGCTGTCAAAGTTGAATAAATTTTTTTTAAGCTTCGAAAAAGCAGTGTCTTTACATTTTTGCTTATATCTCGAAAAGTACGCGAGATAAATTTATTATTGAGCTACCAAATTAAAGCCGAATGTTCATTCTTTGAAACGTATACACTGGTATAATTGTAGCAGTTACTATTTTAGCGTGATTCGCTGTCAAAATTGAATAAACTTTTTTAATGTTTCGAAAAAGCAGTGTCTTTACATTTTTGCTTATATCTCGAAAAGTACGTGAGATAAATTAATTATTGAGCTACCAAATTAAAGCCGAATGTTCATTCTTTGAAACGTATATACTGGTATAATTGTAGCAGTTACTGTTTTCGCGTAATTCGCTGTCAAAGTTGAATAAACTTTTTTTTAAGCTTCGAAAAAGCAGTGTCTTTACATTTTTGCTTATATCTCGAAAAGTTCGCGAGATAAATTAATTGTTGAGCTACCAAATTAAAGCCGAATGTTCATTCTTTGAAACGTATATACTGGTATAATTGTATCAGTTACTGTTTTCGCGTAATTCGCTGTCAAAATTGAATAATTTTTTTTTAAGCTTCGACAAAGCAGTGTCTTTACATTTATGCTTATATCTCGAAAAGTACGCGAGATAAATTAATTCTTGATATACCAAATTAAAGCCGAATGTTGATTCTTTGAAACGTATATACTGTTGTAATTGTAGCAGTTACTGTTTTCGCGTAATTCGCTGTCAAAGTTGAATAAACTTTTTTTTAAGCTTCGAAAAAGCAGTGTCTTTACATTTTTGCTTATATCTCGAAAAGTACGCGAGATAAATTAATTATTGAGCTACCAAATTAAAGCCGAATGTTCATTCTTTGAAACGTATATACTGGTATAATTGTAGCAGTTACTGTTTTCGCGTAATTCGCTGTCAAAGTTGAATAATTTTTTTTTAAGCTTCGAAAAAGCAGTGTCTTTACATTTTTGTTTATATCTCGAAAAGTACGCGAGATAAATTAATTGTTGAGCTACCAAATTAAAGCCGAATGTTTATTCTTTGAAACTTATATACAGGTATAATTGTAGCAGTTATTATTTTCGCATAATTCGCTGTCAAAGTTGAATAAACTTTTTTTTAAGCTTCGGAAAACAGTGTCTTTACATTTTTGCTTATATCTCGAAAAGTACGCGAGATAAATTAATTATTGAGCTACCAAATTAAAGCCGAAAGTTCATTCTTTGAAACGTATATACTGGTTTAACTGTTTCGCGTAATTGGCTGTCAAATTTGAATAAAAAAAAATTTAAGCTTCGAAAAAGCAGTGTCTACATTTTTGCTTATATCTCGAAAAGTACGCGAGATAAATTAATTTTTGAGCTACCAAATTAAAGCCGAATGTTCATTGTTTGAAACGTATATACTGGTATAATTGTAGCAGTTACTGTTTTCGCGTACTTCGCTGTCAAAGTTGAATAAATTTTTTTTAAGCTTCGAAAAAGCAGTGTCTTTACATTTTTGCTTATATCTCGAAAAGTTCGCGAGATAAATTAATTGTTGAGCTACCAAATTAAAGCCGAATGTTCATTCTTTGAAACGTATATACTGGTATAATTGTAGCAGTTACTGTTTTCGCGTAATTCGCTGTCAAAGTTGAATAAACTTTTTTTTAAGCTTCGAAAAAGCAGTGTCTTAACATTTTTGCTTATATCTCGAAAAGTTCGCGAGATAAATTAATTGTTGAGCTACCAAATTAAAGCCGAATGTTCATTCTTTGAAACGTATATACTGGTATAATTGTATCAGTTACTGTTTTCGCGTAATTCGCTGTCAAAATTGAATAATTTTTTTTTAAGCTTCGACAAAGCAGTGTCTTTACATTTATGCTTATATCTCGAAAAGTACGCGAGATAAATTAATTCTTGATATACCAAATTAAAGCCGAATGTTCATTCTTTGAAACGTATATACTGTTGTAATTGTAACAGTTACTGTTTTCGCGTAATTCGCTGTCAAAGTTGAATAAACTTTTTTTTAAGCTTCGAAAAAGCAGTGTCTTTACATTTTTGCTTATATCTCGAAAAGTTCGCGAGATAAATTAATTGTTGAGCTACCAAATTAAAGCCGAATGTTCATTCTTTGAAACGTATATACTGGTATAATTGTAGCAGTTACTGTTTTCGCGTAATTCGCTGTCAAAATTGAATAATTTTTTTTTAAGCTTCGACAAAGCAGTGTCTTTACATTTTTGCTTTTATCTCGAAAAGTACACGAGATAAATTAATTCTTGATATACCAAATTAAAGCCGAATGTTCATTCTTTGAAACGTATATACTGTTGTAATTGTAGCAGTTACTGTTTTCGCGTAATTCGCTGTCAAAGTTGAATAAACTTTTTTTTAAGCTTCGAAAAAGCAGTGTCTTTACATTTTTGCTTATATCTCGAAAAGTACGCGAGATAAATTAATTATTGAGCTACCAAATTAAAGCCGAATGTTCATTCTTTGAAACGTATATACTGGTATAATTGTAGCAGTTACTGTTTTCGCGTAATTCGCTGTCAAAGTTGAATAATTTTTTTTTAAGCTTCGAAAAAGCAGTGTCTTTACATTTTTGTTTATATCTCGAAAAGTACGCGAGATAAATTAATTGTTGAGCTACCAAATTAAAGCCGAATGTTCATTCTTTGAAACTTATATACAGGTATAATTGTAGCAGTTACTATTTTCGCGTCATTCGCTGTCAAAGTTGAATAAACTTTTTTTTAAGCTTCGGAAAACAGTGTCTTTACATTTTTGCTTATATCTCGAAAAGTACGCGAGATAAATTAATTATTGAGCTACCAAATTAAAGCCGAAAGTTCATTCTTTGAAACGTATATACTGGTATAACTGTTTTCGCGTAATTCGCTGTCAAATTTGAATAAAAAAAATTTTAAGCTTCGAAAAAGCAGTGTCTACATTTTTGCTTATATCTCGAAAAGTACGCGAGATAAATTAATTTTTGAGCTACCAAATTAAAGCCGAATGTTCATTGTTTGAAACGTATATACTGGTATAATTGTAGCTGTTACTGTTTTCGCGTACTTCGCTGTCAAAGTTGAATAAATTTTTTTTAAGCTTCGAAAAAGCAGTGTCTTTACATTTTTGCTTATATCTCGAAAAGTACGCGAGATAAATTTATTATTGAGCTACCAAATTAAAGCCGAATGTTCATTCTTTGAAACGTATACACTGGTATAATTGTAGCAGTTACTATTTTAGCGTGATTCGCTGTCAAAATTGAATAAACTTTTTTAATGTTTCGAAAAAGCAGTGTCTTTACATTTTTGCTTATATCTCGAAAAGTACGTGAGATAAATTAATTATTGAGCTACCAAATTAAAGCCGAATGTTCATTCTTTGAAACGTATATACTGGTATAATTGTAGCAGTTACTGTTTTCGCGTAATTCGCTGTCAAAGTTGAATAAACTTTTTTTTAAGCTTCGAAAAAGCAGTGTCTTTACATTTTTGCTTATATCTCGAAAAGTTCGCGAGATAAATTAATTGTTGAGCTACCAAATTAAAGCCGAATGTTCATTCTTTGAAACGTATATACTGGTATAATTGTATCAGTTACTGTTTTCGCGTAATTCGCTGTCAAAATTGAATAATTTTTTTTTAAGCTTCGACAAAGCAGTGTCTTTACATTTATGCTTATATCTCGAAAAGTACGCGAGATAAATTAATTCTTGATATACCAAATTAAAGCCGAATGTTCATTCTTTGAAACGTATATACTGTTGTAATTGTAGCAGTTACTGTTTTCGCGTAATTCGCTGTCAAAGTTGAATAAACTTTTTTTTAAGCTTCGAAAAAGCAGTGTCTTTACATTTTTGCTTATATCTCGAAAAGTACGCGAGATAAATTAATTATTGAGCTACCAAATTAAAGCCGAATGTTCATTCTTTGAAACGTATATACTGGTATAATTGTAGCAGTTACTGTTTTCGCGTAATTCGCTGTCAAAGTTGAATAAATTTTTTTTAAGCTTCGAAAAAGCAGTGTCTTTACATTTTTGTTTATATCTCGAAAAGTACGCGAGATAAATTAATTGTTGAGCTACCAAATTGAAGCCGAATGTTTATTCTTTGAAACTTATATACAGGTATAATTGTAGCAGTTATTATTTTCGCGTAATTCGCTGTCAAAGTTGAATAAACTTTTTTTTAAGCTTCGGAAAACAGTGTCTTTACATTTTTGCTTATATCTCGAAAAGTACGCGAGATAAATTAATTATTGAGCTACCAAATTAAAGCCGAAAGTTCATTCTTTGAAACGTATATACTGGTTTAACTGTTTCGCGTAATTCGCTGTCAAATTTGAATAAAAAAAATTTTAAGCTTCGAAAAAGCAGTGTCTACATTTTTGCTTATATCTCGAAAAGTACGCGAGATAAATTAATTTTTGAGCTACCAAATTAAAGCCGAATGTTCATTGTTTGAAACGTATATACTGGTATAATTGTAGCAGTTACTGTTTTCGCGTACTTCGCTGTCAAAGTTGAATAAATTTTTTTTAAGCTTCGAAAAAGCAGTGTCTTTACATTTTTGTTTATATCTCGAAAAGTACGCGAGATAAATTAATTATTGAGCTACCAAACTAAAGCCGAATGTTCATTCTTTGAAACGTATACACTGGTATAATTGTAGCAGTTACTGTTTTCGCGTAATTCGCTGTCAAAGTTGAATAAACTTTTTTTTAAGCTTCGAAAAAGCAGTGTCTTTACATTTTTGCTTATATCTCGAAAAGTACGCGAGATAAATTCATTGTTGAGCTACCAAATTAAAGCCGAATGTTCATTCTTTGAAACGTATATACTGGTATAATTGTAGCAGTTACTGTTTTCGCGTAATTCGCTGTCAAAGTTGAATAATTTTTTTTTTAAGCTTCGACAAAGCAGTGTCTTTACACTTTTACTTATATCTCGAAAAGTACGCGAGATAAATTAATTCTTGATATACCAAATTAAAGCCGAATGTTCATTCTTTGAAACATATACTGTTGTAATTGTAGCAGTTACTGTTTACGCGTAATTCGCTGTCAAAGTTGAATAAACTTTTTTTTAAGCTTCGAAAAAGCAGTGTCTTTACATTTTTGCTTATATCTCGAAAAGTACGCGAGATAAATTAATTATTGAGCTACCAAATTAAAGCCGAATGTTCATTCTTTGAAACGTATATACAGGTATAATTGTAGCAGTTACTGTTTTCGCGTAATTCGCTGTCAAAGTTGAATAATTTTTTTTTAAGCTTCGAAAAAGCAGTGTCTTTACATTTTTGTTTATATCTCGAAAAGTACGCGAGATAAATTAATTGTTGAGCTACCAAATTAAAGCCGAATGTTCGTTCTTTGAAACTTATATACAGGTATAATTGTAGCAGTTACTATTTTCGCGTCATTCGCTGTCAAAGTTGAATAAACTTTTTTTTAAGCTTCGGAAAACAGTGTCTTTACATTTTTGCTTATATCTCGAAAAGTACGCGAGATAAATTAATTATTGAGCTACCAAATTAAAGCCGAAAGTTCATTCTTTGAAACGTATATACTGGTATAACTGTTTTCGCGTAATTCGCTGTCAAATTTGAATAAAAAAAATTTTAAGCTTCGAAAAAGCAGTGTCTACATTTTTGCTTATATCTCGAAAAGTACGCGAGATAAATTAATTTTTGAGCTACCAAATTAAAGCAGAATGTTCATTGTTTGAAACGTATATACTGGTATAATTGTAGCAGTTACTGTTTTCGCGTACTTCGCTGTCAAAGTTGAATAAATTTTTTTTAAGCTTCGAAAAAGCAGTGTCTTTACATTTTTGCTTATATCTCGAAAAGTACGCGAGATAAATTTATTATTGAGCTACCAAATTAAAGCCGAATGTTCATTCTTTGAAACGTATACACTGGTATAATTGTAGCAGTTACTATTTTAGCGTGATTCGCTGTCAAAATTGAATAAACTTTTTTAATGTTTCGAAAAAGCGGTGTCTTTACATTTTTGCTTATATCTCGAAAAGTACGTGAGATAAATTAATTATTGAGCTACCAAATTAAAGCCGAATGTTCATTCTTTGAAACGTATATACTGGTATAATTGTAGCAGTTACTGTTTTCGCGTAATTCGCTGTCAAAGTTGAATAAACTTTTTATTAAGCTTCGAAAAAGCAGTGTCTTTACATTTTTGCTTATATCTCGAAAAGTTCGCGAGATAAATTAATTGTTGAGCTACCAAATTAAAGCCGAATGTTCATTCTTTGAAACGTATATACTGGTATAATTGTATCAGTTACTGTTTTCGCGTAATTCGCTGTCAAAATTGAATAATTTTTTTTTAAGCTTCGACAAAGCAGTGTCTTTACATTTATGCTTATATCTCGAAAAGTACGCGAGATAAATTAATTCTTGATATACCAAATTAAAGCCGAATGTTCATTCTTTGAAACGTATATACTGTTGTAATTGTAGCAGTTACTGTTTTCGCGTAATTCGCTGTCAAAGTTGAATAAACTTTTTTTTAAGCTTCGAAAAAGCAGTGTCTTTACATTTTTGCTTATATCTCGAAAAGTACGCGAGATAAATTAATTATTGAGCTACCAAATTAAAGCCGAATGTTCATTCTTTGAAACGTATATACTGGTATAATTGTAGCAGTTACTGTTTTCGCGTAATTCGCTGTCAAAGTTGAATAAATTTTTTTTAAGCTTCGAAAATCAGTGTCTTTACATTTTTGTTTATATCTCGAAAAGTACGCGAGATAAATTAATTGTTGAGCTACCAAATTAAAGCCGAATGTTTATTCTTTGAAACTTATATACAGGTATAATTGTAGCAGTTATTATTTTCGCGTAATTCGCTGTCAAAGTTGAATAAACTTTTTTTTAAGCTTCGGAAAACAGTGTCTTTACATTTTTGCTTATATCTCGAAAAGTACGCGAGATAAATTAATTATTGAGCTACCAAATTAAAGCCGAAAGTTCATTCTTTGAAACGTATATACTGGTTTAACTGTTTCGCGTAATTCGCTGTCAAATTTGAATAAAAAAAAATTTAAGCTTCGAAAAAGCAGTGTCTACATTTTTGCTTATATCTCGAAAAGTACGCGAGATAAATTAATTTTTGAGCTACCAAATTAAAGCCGAATGTTCATTGTTTGAAACGTATATACTGGTATAATTGTAGCAGTTACTGTTTTCGCGTACTTCGCTGTCAAAGTTGAATAAATTTTTTTTAAGCTTCGAAAAAGCAGTGTCTTTACATTTTTGTTTATATCTCGAAAAGTACGCGAGATAAATTCATTGTTGAGCTACCAAATTAAAGCCGAATGTTCATTCTTTGAAACGTATATACTGGTATAATTGTAGCAGTTACTGTTTTCGCGTAATTCGCTGTCAAAGTTGAATAATTTTTTTTTAAGCTTCGACAAAGCAGTGTCTTTACACTTTTACTTATATCTCGAAAAGTACGCGAGATAAATTAATTCTTGATATACCAAATTAAAGCCGAATGTTCATTCTTTGAAACATATACTGTTGTAATTGTAGCAGTTACTGTTTAACGCGTAATTCGCTGTCAAAGTTGAATAAACTTTTTTTTAAGCTTCGAAAAAGCAGTGTCTTTACATTTTTGCTTATATCTCGAAAAGTACGCGAGATAAATTAATTATTGAGCTACCAAATTAAAGCCGAATGTTCATTCTTTGAAACGTATATACTGGTATAATTGTAGCAGTTACTGTTTTCGCGTAATTCGCTGTCAAAATTGAATAATTTTTTTGTAAGCTTCGAAAAAGCAGTGTCTACATTTTTGTTTATATCTCGAAAAGCTCGCGAGATAAATTAATTGTTGAGCTACCAAATTAAAGCCGAATGTTCATTCTTTGAAACGTATATACTGGTATAATTGTAGCAGTTACTATTTTTGCGTAATTCGCTGTCAAAGTTGAATAACCTTTTTTTTAAGCTTCGAAAAAGCAGTGTCTTTACATTTTTGCTTATATCTCGAAAAGTACGCGAGATAAATTAATTATTGAGCTACCAAATTAAAGCCGAAAGTTCATTCTTTGAAACGTATATACTGGTATAACTGTTTTCGCGTAATTCGCTGTCAAATTTGAATAAAAAAAATTTTAAGCTTCGAAAAAGCAGTGTCTACATTTTTGCTTATATCTCGAAAAGTACGCGAGATAAATTAATTTTTGAGCTACCAAATTAAAGCCGAATGTTCATTGTTTGAAACGTATATACTGGTATAATTGTAGCAGTTACTGTTTTCGCGTACTTCGCTGTCAAAGTTGAATAAATTTTTTTTAAGCTTCGAAAAAGCAGTGTCTTTACATTTTTGCTCATATCTCGAAAAGTACGCGAGATAAATTTATTATTGAGCTACCAAATTAAAGCCGAATGTTCATTCTTTGAAACGTATACACTGGTATAATTGTAGCAGTTACTATTTTAGCGTGATTCGCTGTCAAAATTGAATAAACTTTTTTAATGTTTCGAAAAAGCAGTGTCTTTACATTTTTGCTTATATCTCGAAAAGTACGTGAGATAAATTAATTATTGAGCTACCAAATTAAAGCCGAATGTTCATTCTTTGAAACGTATATACTGGTATAATTGTAGCAGTTACTGTTTTCGCGTAATTCGCTGTCAAAGTTGAATAAACTTTTTTTTAAGCTTCGAAAAAGCAGTGTCTACATTTTTGCTTATATCTCGAAAAGTACGCGAGATAAATTAATTTTTGAGCTACCAAATTAAAGCCGAATGTTCATTCTTTGAAACGTATATACTGGTATAATTGTATCAGTTACTGTTTTCGCGTAATTCGCTGTCAAAATTGAATAATTTTTTTTTAAGCTTCGACAAAGCAGTGTCTTTACATTTATGCTTATATCTCGAAAAGTACGCGAGATAAATTAATTCTTGATATGCCAAATTAAAGCCGAATGTTCATTCTTTGAAACGTATATACTGTTGTAATTGTAACAGTTACTGTTTTCGCGTAATTCGCTGTCAAAGTTGAATAAACTTTTTTTTAAGCTTCGAAAAAGCAGTGTCTTTACATTTTTGCTTATATCTCGAAAAGTTCGCGAGATAAATTAATTGTTGAGCTACCAAATTAAAGCCGAATGTTCATTCTTTGAAACGTATATACTGGTATAATTGTAGCAGTTACTGTTTTCGCGTAATTCGCTGTCAAAGTTGAATAATTTTTTTTTAAGCTTCGAAAAAGCAGTGTCTTTACATTTTTGTTTATATCTCGAAAAGTACGCGAGATAAATTAATTATTCAGTTACCAAATTAAAGCCGAATGTCCATTGTTTGAAACGTATATACTGGTATAATTGTAGCAGTTACTGTTTTCGCCTAATTTGCTGTCAAAGTTGAATAAACTTTTTTTTAAGCTTTGAAAAAGCAGTGTCTTTACATTTTTGCTTATATCTCAAAAAGTACGCGAGATAAATTAATTATTCAGCTACCAAATTAAAGCCGAATGTCCATTGTTTGAAACGTATATACTGGTATAATTGTAGCAGTTACTGTTTTCGCCTAATTTGCTGTCAAAGTTGAATAAACTTTTTTTTAAGCTTTGAAAAAGCAGTGTCTTTACATTTTTGCTTATATCTCAAAAAGTACGCGAGATAAATTAATTATTCAGCTACCAAATTAAAGCCGAATGTCCATTGTTTGAAACGTATATACTGGTATAATTGTAGCAGTTACTGTTTTCGCCTAATTCGCTGTCAAATTTGAATAAACTTTTTTTTAAGCTTCGAAAAAGCAGTGTCTTTACATTTTTGCTTATATCTCGAAAAGTAAGCGAGATAAATTAATTATTCAGCTACCAAATTAAAGCCGAATGACCATTCTTTTAAACGTATATACTGGTATAATTGTAGCAGTTACTATTTTCGCGTAATTCTCTGTCAAACTTGAATAAACTTTTTTTTAAGTTTCGAAAAAGCAGTGTCTTTACATTTTTGCTTATATCTCGAAAAGTACGCGAGATAAATTAATTATTCAGCTACCAAATTAAAGCCGAATGACCATTCTTTGAAACGTATATACTGGTATAATTGTAGCAGTTACTATTTTCGCGTAATTCGCTGTCAAAGCTGAATAAACTTTTTTTAAGCTTTGAAAAAGCAGTGTCTTTACATTTTTGCTTATATCTCGAAAAGTACATGAGATAAATTAATTGTTGAGCTACCAAATTAAAGCTGAATGTTCATTCTTTGAAACGTATATACTGGTATAATTGTAGCAGTTATTGTTTTCGCGTAATTTGCTGTTAAAGTTGGATAAACTTTTTTTTAAGCTTCGAAAAAGCAGTGTCTTTACATTTTTGCTTATATCTCGAAAAGTTCGCGAGATAAATTATTTGTTGAGCTACCAAATTAAAGCCGAATGTTCATTCTTTGAAACGTATACATTGGTATAATTGTAGCAGTTACTATTTTCGCGTAATTTTCTGTCAAACTTGAATAAAGTTTTTTTTAAGCTTCGAAAAAGCAGTGTCTTTACATTTTTGCTTATATCTCGAAAAATACGCGAGATAAATTAATTATTCAGCTACCAAATTAAAGCCGAATGACCATTCTTTGAAACGTATATACTGGTATAATTGTAGCAGTTACTATTTTCGCGTAATTCGCTGTCAAAGCTGAATAAACTTTTTTTAAGCTTTGAAAAAGCAGTGTCTTTACATTTTTGCTTATATCTCGAAAAGTACATGAGATAAATTAATTGTTGAGCTACCAAATTAAAGCTGAATGTTCATTCTTTGAAACGTATACACTGGTATAATTGTAGCAGTTATTGTTTTCGCGTAATTTGCTGTTAAAGTTGGATAAACTTTTTTTTAAGCTTCGAAAAAGCAGTGTCTTTACATTTTTGCTTATATCTCGAAAAGTTCGCGAGATAAATTATTTGTTGAGCTACCAAATTAAAGCCGAATGTTCATTCTTTGAAACGTCTACACTGGTATAATTGTAGCAGTTACTTTTTTCACGTAATTCGCTGTCAAATTTGAATAAACTTTTTTTAAGCTTCGAAAAAGCAGTGTCTTTACATTTTTGCTTATATCTCGAAAAGTACGCGAGATAAATTAATTATTCAGCTACCAAATTAAAGCCGAATGACCATTCTTTTAAATGTATATACTGGTATAATTGTAGCAGTTACTATTTTCGCGTAATTCTCTGTCAAACTTGAATAAACTTTTTTTTAAGCTTCGAAAAAGCAGTGTCTTTACATTTTTGCTTATATCTCGAAAAGTACGCGAGATAAATTAATTATTCAGCAACCAAATTAAAGCCGAATGTTCATTCTTTGAAACGTATATACTGGTATAATTGTAGCAGTTACTGTTTTCGCGTAATTCGCTGTCAAATTTGAATAAACTTTTTTTTTAAGCTTCGAAAAAGCAGTGTCTTTACATTTTTGCTTATAGCTCGAAAAGTACGCGAGATAAATTAATTATTCAGCCACCAAATTAAAGCCGAATGACCATTCTTTGAAACGCATATACTGGTATAATTGTAGCAGTTACTATTTTCGCGTAATTCGCTGTCTAAGCTGAATAAACTTTTTTTTAAGCTTCGAAAAAGCAGTGTCTTTACATTTTTGCTTATATCTCGAAAAGTACGCGAGAAAAATTAATTATTCAGCTACCGAATTAAAGCCGAATGTCCATTCTTTGAAACGTATATACTGGTATAATTGTAGCAGTTACTATTTTCGCGTAATTCGCTGTCAAAGTTGAATAAACTTTTTTTTAAGCTTCGAAAAAGCAGTGTCTTTACATTTTTGCTTATATCTCGAAAAGTACGCGAGATAAATTAATTATTCAGCAACCAAATTAAAGCCGAATGTTCATTCTTTGAAACGTATATACTAGTATAATTGTAGCAGTTACTATTTTCGCGTAATTCGCTGTCAAAACTGAATAAACTTTTTTTAAGCTTTGAAAAAGCAGTGTCTTTACATTTTTGCTTATATCTCGAAAAGTACATGAGATAAATTAATTGTTGAGCTACCAAATTAAAGCTGAATGTTCATTCTTTGAAACGTATATACTGGTATAATTGTAGCAGTTATTGTTTTCGCGTAATTTGCTGTTAAAGTTGGATAAACTTTTTTTTAAGCTTCGAAAAAGCAGTGTCTTTACATTTTTGCTTATATCTCGAAAAGTTCGCGTAATTCGCTGTCAAAGCTGAATAAACTTTTTTTAAGCTTTGAAAAAGCAGTGTCTTTACATTTTTGCTTATATCTCGAAAAGTACATGAGATAAATTAATTGTTGAGCTACCAAATTAAAGCTGAATGTTCATTCTTTGAAACGTATACACTGGTATAATTGTAGCAGTTATTGTTTTCGCGTAATTTGCTGTTAAAGTTGGATAAACTTTTTTTTAAGCTTCGAAAAAGCAGTGTCTTTACATTTTTGCTTATGTCTCGAAAAGTTCGCGAGATAAATTATTTGTTGAGCTACCAAATTAAAGCCGAATGTTCATTCTTTGAAACGTATACAATGGTATAATTGTAGCAGTTACTTTTTTCACGTAATTCGCTGTCAAATTTGAATAAACTTTTTTTAAGCTTCGAAAAAGCAGTGTCTTTACATTTTTGCTTATATCTCGAAAAGTACGCGAGATAAATTAATTATTCAGCTACCAAATTAAAGCCGAATGACCATTCTTTTAAACGTATATACTGGTATAATTGTAGCAGTTACTATTTTCGCGTAATTCTCTGTCAAACTTGAATAAACTTTTTTTTAAGCTTCGAAAAAGCAGTGTCTTTACATTTTTGCTTATATCTCGAAAAGTACGCGAGATAAATTAATTATTCAGCTACCAAATTAAAGCCGAATGACCATTCTTTGAAACGTATATACTGGTATAATTGTAGCAGTTACTATTTTCGCGTAATTCGCTGTCAAAGTTGAATAAACTTTTTTTTAAGCTTCGAAAAAGCAGTGTCTTTACATTTTTGCTTATATCTCGAAAAGTACGCGAGATAAATTAATTATTCAGCAACCAAATTAAAGCCGAATGTTCATTCTTTGAAACGTATATACTAGTATAATTGTAGCAGTTACTATTTTCGCGTAATTCGCTGTCAAAGCTGAATAAACTTTTTTTAAGCTTTGAAAAAGCAGTGTCTTTACATTTTTGCTTATATCTCGAAAAGTACATGAGATAAATTAATTGTTGAGCTACCAAATTAAAGCTGAATGTTCATTCTTTGAAACGTATATACTGTTATAATTGTAGCAGTTATTGTTTTCGCGTAATTTGCTGTTAAAGTTGGATAAACTTTTTTTTAAGCTTCGAAAAAGCAGTGTCTTTACATTTTTGCTTATATCTCGAAAAGTTCGCGAGATAAATTATTTGTTGAGCTACCAAATTAAAGCCGAATGTTCATTCTTTGAAACGTATACACTGGTATAATTGTAGCAGTTACTATTTTCGCGTAATTCTCTGTCAAACTTGAATAAACTTTTTTTTAAGCTTCGAAAAAGCAGTGTCTTTACATTTTTGCTTATATCTCGAAAAGTACGCGAGATAAATTAATTATTCAGCAACCAAATTAAAGCCGAATGTTCATTCTTTGAAACGTATATACTGGTATAATTGTAGCAGTTACTATTTTCGCGTAATTCTCTGTCAAACTTGAATAAACTTTTTTTTAAGCTTCGAAAAAGCAGTGTCTTTACATTTTTGCTTATATCTCGAAAAGTACGGGAGATAAATTAATTATTCAGCTACCAAATTAAAGCCGAATGACCATTCTTTGAAACGTATATACTGGTATAATTGTAGCAGTTACTATTTTCGCGTAATTCGCTGTCAAAGCTGAATAAACTTTTTTTTAAGCTTCGAAAAAGCAGTGTCTTTACATTTTTGCTTATATCTCGAAAAGTACGCGAGATAAATTAATTATTCAGCTACCAAATTAAAGCCGAATGTCCATTCTTTGAAACGTATATACTAGTATAATTGTAGCAGTTACTATTTTCGCGTAATTCGCTGTCAAAGTTGAATAAACTTTTTTTTAAGCTTCGAAAAAGTAGTGTCTTTACATTTTTGCTTATATCTCAAAAAGTACGCGAGATAAATTAATTATTCAGCAACCAAATTAAAGCCGAATGTTCATTCTTTGAAACGTATATACTGGTATAATTGTAGCAGTTACTGTTTTCGCGTAATTCGCTGTCAAATTTGAATAAACTTTTTTTTTAAGCTTCGAAAAAGCAGTGTCTTTACATTTTTGCTTATATCTCGAAAACTACGCGAGATAAATTAATTATTCAGCTACCAAATTAAAGCCGAATGACCATTCTTTGAAACGTATATACTGGTATAATTGTAGCAGTTACTATTTTCGCGTAATTCGCTGTCTAAGCTGAATAAACTTTTTTTTAAGCTTCGAAAAAGCAGTTGGAGTCTTTACATTTTTGCTTATATCTCGAAAAGTACGCGAGAAAAATTAATTATTCAGCTACCGAATTAAAGCCGAATGTCCATTCTTTGAAACGTATATACTAGTATAATTGTAGCAGTTACTATTTTCGCGTAATTCGCTGTCGAAGTTGAATAAACTTTTTTTAAGCTTCGAAAAAGCAGTGTCTTTACATTTTTGCTTATATCTCGAAAAGTACGCGAGATAAATTAATTATTCAGCAACCAAATTAAAGCCGAATGTTCATTCTTTGAAACGTATATACTGGTATAATTGTAGCAGTTACTGTTTTCGCGTAATTCGCTGTCAAATTTGAATAAACTTTTTTTTAAGCTTCGAAAAAGCAGTGTCTTTACATTTTTGCTTATATCTCGAAAAGTTCGCGAGATAAATTAATTGTTGAGCTACCAAATTAAAGCTGAATGTTCATTCTTTGAAACGTATACACTGGTATAATTGTAGCAGTTACTATTTTCGCGTAATTCGCTGTCAAAACTGAATACACTGTTTTTAAGCTTCGAAAAAGCAGTGTCTTTTTTTGCTTATATCTCGAAAAGTACGCGAGATAAATTAATTATTCAGCTACCAAATTAAAGCCGAATGTTCATTCTTTTAAACGTATGTACTGGTATAATTGTAGCAGTTACTGTTTTCGCGTAATTCGCTGTCAAATTTGAATAAACTTTTTTTTAAGCTTCGAAAAAGTAGTGTCTTTACATTTTTGCTTATATCTCAAAAAGTACGCGAGATAAATTAATTATTCAGCAACCAAATTAAAGCCGAATGTTCATTCTTTGAAACGTATATACAGGTATAATTGTAGCAGTTACTATTTTCGCGTAATTCGCTGTCAAAACTGAATACACTGTTTTTAAGCTTCGAAAAAGCAGTCTCTTTACATTTTTGCTTATATCTCGAAAAGTACGCGAGATAAATTAATTATTCAGCTACCAAATTAAAGCCAAATGACCATTCTTTGAAACGTATATACTGGTATAATTGTAGCAGTTACTATTTTCGCGTAATTCGCTGTCAAAGCTAAATAAACTTTTTTTTAAGCTTCGAAAAAGCAGTGTCTTTACATTTTTGCTTATATCTCGAAAAGTACGCGAGATAAATTAATTATTCAGCTACCAAATTAAAGCCAAATGACCATTCTTTGAAACGTATATACTGGTATAATTGTAGCAGTTACTATTTTCGCGTAATTCGCTGTCAAAGCTGAATAAACTTTTTTTTAAGCTTCGAAAGAGCAGTGTCTTTACATTTTTGCTTATATCTCGAAAAGTACGCGAGATAAATTAATTATTCAGCTACCAAATTAAAGCCGAATGACCATTCTTTGAAACGTATATACTGGTATCATTGTAGCAGTTACTATTTTCGCGTAATTCGCTGTCAAAGCTGAATAAACTTTTTTTTAAGTTTCGAAAAAGCAGTGTCTTTACATTTTTGCTTATATCTCGAAAAGTACGCGAGATAAATTAATTATTCAGCTACCAAATTAAAGCCGAATGTTCATTCTTTGAAACGTATATACTGGTATAATTGTACCAGTTACTGTTTTCGCGTAATTCGCTGTCAAATTTGAATAAACTTTTTTTTAAGCTTCGAAAAAGCAGTGTCTTTACATTTTTGCTTATATCTCGAAAAGTACGCGAGATAAATTAATTATTCAGCTACCAAATTAAAGCCGAATGTCCATTCTTTGAAACGTATATACTAGTATAATTGTAGCAGTTACTATTTTCGCGTAATTCGCTGTCAAAGTTGAATAAACTTTTTTTTAAGCTTCGAAAAAGTAGTGTCTTTACATTTTTGCTTATATCTCGAAAAGTACGCGAGATAAATTAATTATTCAGCAACCAAACTAAAGCCGAATGTGCATTCTTTGAAACGTATATACTGGTATAATTGTAGCAGTTACTGGTTTCGCGTAATTCGCTGTCAAAGTTGAATAAACTTTTTTTAAGCTTCGAAAAAGCAGTGTCTTTACATTTTTGCTTATATCTCGAAAAGTTCGCGAGATAAATTAATTGTTGATCTACCAAATTAAAGCTGAATGTTCATTTTTTAAAACGTATACACTGGTATAATTGTAGCAGTTACTATTTTCGCGTAATTCGCTGTCAAAACTGAATAAACTTTTTTTAAGCTTCGAAAAAGCAGTGTCTTTACATTTTTGCTTATATCTCGAAAAGTACGCGAGATAAATTAATTATTCAGCTACCAAATTAAAGCCGAATGTCCATTCTTTGAAACGTATATACTAGTATAATTGTAGCAGTTACTATTTTCGCGTAATTCGCTGTCAAAGTTGAATAAACTTTTTTTTAAGCTTTGAAAAAGTAGTGTTTTTACATTTTTGCTTATATCTCGAAAAGTACGCGAGATAAATGAATTATTCAGCAACCAAATTAAAGCCGAATGTTCATTCTTTGCAACGTATATACTGGTATAATTGTAGCAGTTACTGTTTTCGCGTAATTCGCTGTCAAATTTGAATAAACTTTTTTTTTAAGCTTCGAAAAAGCAGTGTCTTTACATTTTTGCTTATATCTCGAAAAGTACGCGAGATAAATTAATTATTCAGCTACCAAATTAAAGCCGAATGACCATTCTTTGAAACGTATATACTGGTATAATTGTACCAGTTACTGTTTTCGCGTAATTCGCTGTCAAATTTGAATAAACTTTTTTTTAAGCTTCGAAAAAGCAGTGTCTTTACATTTTTGCTTATATCTCGAAAAGTACGCGAGATAAATTAATTATTCAGCTACCAAATTAAAGCCGAATGTCCATTCTTTGAAACGTATATACTAGTATAATTGTAGCAGTTACTATTTTCGCGTAATTCGCTGTCAAAGTTGAATAAACTTTTTTTTAAGCTTCGAAAAAGTAGTGTCTTTACATTTTTGCTTATATCTCGAAAAGTACGCGAGATAAATTAATTATTCAGCAACCAAACTAAAGCCGAATGTGCATTCTTTGAAACGTATATACTGGTATAATTGTAGCAGTTACTGTTTTCGCGTAATTCGCTGTCAAATTTGAATAAACTTTTTTTTTAAGCTTCGAAAAAGCAGTGTCTTTACATTTTTGCTTATATCTCGAAAAGTACGCGAGATAAATTAATTATTCAGCTACCAAATTAAAGCCGAATGACCATTCTTTGAAACGTATATACTGGTATAATTGTAGCAGTTACTATTTTCGCGTAATTCGCTGTCAAAGCTGAATAAACTTTTTTTAAGCTTCGAAAAAGCAGTCTCTTTACATTTTTGCTTATATCTCGAAAAGTACGCGAGATAAATTAATTATTCAGCTACCAAATTAAAGCCAAATGACCATTCTTTGAAACGTATATACTGGTATAATTGTAGCAGTTACTATTTTCGCGTAATTCGCTGTCTAAGCTGAATAAACTTTTTTTTAAGCTTCGAAAAAGCAGTGTCTTTACATTTTTGCTTATATCTCGAAAAGTACGCGAGATAAATTAATTATTCAGCTACCAAATTAAAGCCGAATGTCCATTCTTTGAAACGTATATACTAGTATAATTGTAGCAGTTACTATTTTCGCGTAATTCGCTGTCAAAGTTGAATAAACTTTTTTTTAAGCTTCGAAAAAGCAGTGTCTTTACATTTTTGCTTATATCTCGAAAAGTACGCGAGATAAATTAATTATTCAGCTATCAAATTAAAGCCGAATGTACATTCTTTGAAACGTATACACTGGTATAATTGTAGCAGTTACTGGTTTCGCGTAATTCGCTGTCAAAGTTGAATAAACTTTTTTTTAAGCTTCGAAAAAGCATTGTCTTTACATTTTTGCTTATATCTCGAAAAGTACGCAAGATAAATTAATTATTCAGCTACCAAATTAAAGCCGAATGTTCATTCTTTGAAACGTATACACTGGTATAATTGTAGCAATTACTGTTTTCGCGTAATTCGCTGTCAAAGTTGAATAAACTTTTTTTAAGCTTCGAAAAAGCAGTGTCTTTACATTTTTGCTTATATCTCGAAAAGTTCGCGAGATAAATTAATTGTTGATCTACCAAATTAAAGCTGAATGTTCATTTTTTAAAACGTATACACTGGTATAATTGTAGCAGTTACTATTTTCGCGTAATTCGCTGTCAAAACTGAATAAACTTTTTTTAAGCTTCGAAAAAGCAGTGTCTTTACATTTTTGCTTATATCTCGAAAAGTACGCGAGATAAATTAATTATTCAGCTACCAAATTAAAGCCGAATGTCCATTCTTTGAAACGTATATACTAGTATAATTGTAGCAGTTACTATTTTCGCGTAATTCGCTGTCAAAGTTGAATAAACTTTTTTTTAAGCTTTGAAAAAGTAGTGTTTTTACATTTTTGCTTATATCTCGAAAAGTACGCGAGATAAATGAATTATTCAGCAACCAAATTAAAGCCGAATGTTCATTCTTTGCAACGTATATACTGGTATAATTGTAGCAGTTACTGTTTTCGCGTAATTCGCTGTCAAATTTGAATAAACTTTTTTTTTAAGCTTCGAAAAAGCAGTGTCTTTACATTTTTGCTTATATCTCGAAAAGTACGCGAGATAAATTAATTATTCAGCTACCAAATTAAAGCCGAATGACCATTCTTTGAAACGTATATACTGGTATCATTGTAGCAGTTACTATTTTCGCGTAATTGGCTGTCAAAGCTGAATAAACTTTTTTTAAGCTTCGAAAAAGCAGTGTCTTTACATTTTTGCTTATATCTCGAAAAGTACGCGAGATAAATTAATTATTCAGCTACCAAATTAAAGCCGAATGACCATTCTTTGAAACGTATATACTGGTATAATTGTAGCAGTTACTATTTTCGCGTAATTCGCTGTCAAAGCTGAATAAACTTTTTTTAAGTTTCGAAAAAGCAGTGTCTTTACATTTTTGCTTATATCTCGAAAAGTACGCGAGATAAATTAATTATTCAGCTACCAAATTAAAGCCGAATGTCCATTCTTTGAAACGTATATACTAGTATAATTGTAGCAGTTACTATTTTCGCGTAATTCGCTGTCAAAGTTGAATAAACTTTTTTTTAAGCTTCGAAAAAGCAGTGTCTTTACATTTTTGCTTATATCTCGAAAAGTACGCAAGATAAATTAATTATTCAGCTACCAAATTAAAGCCGAATGTTCATTCTTTGAAACGTATGTACTGGTATAATTGTAGCAGTTACTGTTTTCGCGTAATTCGCTGTCAAATTTGAATAAACTTTTTTTTAAGCTTCGAAAAAGCAGTGTCTTTACATTTTTGCTTATATCTCGAAAAGTTCGCGAGATAAATTAATTGTTGATCTACCAAATTAAAGCTGAATGTTCATTTTTTAAAACATATACACTGGTATAATTGTAGCAGTTACTATTTTCGCGTAATTCGCTGTCAAAACTGAATAAACTTTTTTTAAGCTTCGAAAAAGCAGTGTCTTTACATTTTTGCTTATATCTCGAAAAGTACGCGAGATAAATTAATTATTCAGCTACCAAATTAAAGCCGAATGTCCATTCTTTGAAACGTATATACTAGTATAATTGTAGCAGTTACTATTTTCGCGTAATTCGCTGTCAAAGTTGAATAAACTTTTTTTTAAGCTTTGAAAAAGTAGTGTTTTTACATTTTTGCTTATATCTCGAAAAGTACGCGAGATAAATGAATTATTCAGCAACCAAATTAAAGCCGAATGTTCATTCTTTGCAACGTATATACTGGTATAATTGTAGCAGTTACTGTTTTCGCGTAATTCGCTGTCAAATTTGAATAAACTTTTTTTTTAAGCTTCGAAAAAGCAGTGTCTTTACATTTTTGCTTATATCTCGAAAAGTACGCGAGATAAATTAATTATTCAGCTACCAAATTAAAGCCGAATGACCATTCTTTGAAACGTATATACTGGTATCATTGTAGCAGTTACTATTTTCGCGTAATTGGCTGTCAAAGCTGAATAAACTTTTTTTAAGCTTCGAAAAAGCAGTGTCTTTACATTTTTGCTTATATCTCGAAAAGTACGCGAGATAAATTAATTATTCAGCTACCAAATTAAAGCCGAATGACCATTCTTTGAAACGTATATACTGGTATAATTGTAGCAGTTACTATTTTCGCGTAATTCGCTGTCAAAGCTGAATAAACTTTTTTTTAAGTTTCGAAAAAGCAGTGTCTTTACATTTTTGCTTATATCTCGAAAAGTACGCGAGATAAATTAATTATTCAGCTACCAAATTAAAGCCGAATGTCCATTCTTTGAAACGTATATACTAGTATAATTGTAGCAGTTACTATTTTCGCGTAATTCGCTGTCAAAGTTGAATAAACTTTTTTTTAAGCTTCGAAAAAGCAGTGTCTTTACATTTTTGCTTATATCTCGAAAAGTACGCGAGATAAATTAATTATTCAGCAACCAAATTAAAGCCGAATGTTCATTCTTTGAAACGTATATACTGGTATAATTGTAGCAGTTACTGTTTTCGCGTAATTCGCTGTCAAATTTGAATAAACTTTTTTTTAAGCTTCGAAAAAGCAGTGTCTTTACATTTTTGCTTATATCTCGAAAAGTTCGCGAGATAAATTAATTGTTGAGCTACCAAATTAAAGCTGAATGTTCATTCTTTGAAACGTATACACTGGTATAATTGTAGCAGTTACTATTTTCGCGTAATTCGCTGTCAAAGTTGAATAAACTTTTTTTTAAGCTTCGAAAAAGCAGTGTCTTTACATTTTTGCTTATATCTCGAAAAGTACGTGAGATAAATTAATTATTCAGCAACCAAATTAAAGCCGAATGCTCATTCTTTGAAACGTATATACTCGTTTGCTTATATCTCAAAAAGTACGCGAGATAAATTAATTATTCAGCTACCAAATTAAAGCCGAATGTCCATTCTTTGAAACGTATATACTGGTATAATTGTAGCAGTTACTGTTTTCGCCTAATTCGCTGTCAAATTTGAATAAACTTTTTTTAAGCTTCGAAAAAGCAGTGTCTTTACATTTTTGCTTATATCTCGAAAAGTTCGCGAGATAAATTATTTGTTGAGCTACCAAATTAAAGCCGAATGTTCATTCTTTGAAACGTATACACTGGTATAATTGTAGCAGTTACTGTTTTCGCGTAATTCGCTGTCAAATTTGAATAAACTTTTTTTAAGCTTCGAAAAAGCGGTGTCTTTACATTTTTGCTTATATCTCGAAAAGTACGCGAGATAAATTAATTATTCAGCTACCAAATTAAAGCCGAATGTCCATTCTTTGAAACGTATATACTAGTATAATTGTAGCAGTTACTATTTTCGCGTAATTCGCTGTCAAAATTGAATAAACTTTTTTTTAAGCTTCGAAAAAGCAGTGTCTTTACATTTTTGCTTATATCTCGAAAAGTACGCGAGATAAATTAATTATTCAGCAACCAAATTAAAGCCGAATGTTCATTCTTTGAAACGTATGTACTGGTATAATTGTAGCAGTTACTGTTTTCGCGTAATTCGCTGTCAAATTTGAATAAACTTTTTTTTAAGCTTCGAAAAAGCAGTGTCTTTACATTTTTGCTTATATCTCGAAAAGTTCGCGAGATAAATTAATTGTTGATCTACCAAATTAAAGCTGAATGTTCATTTTTTAAAACATATACACTGGTATAATTGTAGCAGTTACTATTTTCGCGTAATTCGCTGTCAAAACTGAATAAACTTTTTTTAAGCTTCGAAAAAGCAGTGTCTTTACATTTTTGCTTATATCTCGAAAAGTACGCGAGATAAATTAATTATTCAGCTACCAAATTAAAGCCGAATGTCCATTCTTTGAAACGTATATACTAGTATAATTGTAGCAGTTACTATTTTCGCGTAATTCGCTGTCAAAGTTGAATAAACTTTTTTTTAAGCTTTGAAAAAGTAGTGTTTTTACATTTTTGCTTATATCTCGAAAAGTACGCGAGATAAATTAATTATTCAGCAACCAAATTAAAGCCGAATGTTCATTCTTTGCAACGTATATACTGGTATAATTGTAGCAGTTACTGTTTTCGCGTAATTCGCTGTCAAATTTGAATAAACTTTTTTTTTAAGCTTCGAAAAAGCAGTGTCTTTACATTTTTGCTTATATCTCGAAAAGTACGCGAGATAAATTAATTATTCAGCTACCAAATTAAAGCCGAATGACCATTCTTTGAAACGTATATACTGGTATCATTGTAGCAGTTACTATTTTCGCGTAATTGGCTGTCAAAGCTGAATAAACTTTTTTTAAGCTTCGAAAAAGCAGTGTCTTTACATTTTTGCTTATATCTCGAAAAGTACGCGAGATAAATTAATTATTCAGCTACCAAATTAAAGCCGAATGACCATTCTTTGAAACGTATATACTGGTATAATTGTAGCAGTTACTATTTGAATAAACTTTTTTTAAGCTTCGAAAAAGCAGTGTCTTTACATTTTTGCTTATATCTCGAAAAGTTCGCGAGATAAATTAATTGTTGATCTACCAAATTAAAGCTGAATGTTCATTTTTTAAAACGTATACACTGGTATAATTGTAGCAGTTACTATTTTCGCGTAATTCGCTGTCAAAACTGAATAAACTTTTTTTAAGCTTCGAAAAAGCAGTGTCTTTACATTTTTGCTTATATCTCGAAAAGTACGCGAGATAAATTAATTATTCAGCTACCAAATTAAAGCCGAATGTCCATTCTTTGAAACGTATATACTAGTATAATTGTAGCAGTTACTATTTTCGCGTAATTCGCTGTCAAAGTTGAATAAACTTTTTTTTAAGCTTTGAAAAAGTAGTGTTTTTACATTTTTGCTTATATCTCGAAAAGTACGCGAGATAAATTAATTATTCAGCAACCAAATTAAAGCCGAATGTTCATTCTTTGCAACGTATATACTATTATAATTGTAGCAGTTACTGTTTTCGCGTAATTCGCTGTCAAATTTGAATAAACTTTTTTTTTAAGCTTCGAAAAAGCAGTGTCTTTACATTTTTGCTTATATCTCGAAAAGTACGCGAGATAAATTAATTATTCAGCTACCAAATTAAAGCCGAATGACCATTCTTTGAAACGTATATACTGGTATCATTGTAGCAGTTACTATTTTCGCGTAATTGGCTGTCAAAGCTGAATAAACTTTTTTTAAGCTTCGAAAAAGCAGTGTCTTTACATTTTTGCTTATATCTCGAAAAGTACGCGAGATAAATTAATTATTCAGCTACCAAATTAAAGCCGAATGACCATTCTTTGAAACGTATATACTGGTATAATTGTAGCAGTTACTATTTTCGCGTAATTCGCTGTCAAAGCTGAATAAACTTTTTTTTAAGTTTCGAAAAAGCAGTGTCTTTACATTTTTGCTTATATCTCGAAAAGTACGCGAGATAAATTAATTATTCAGCTACCAAATTAAAGCCGAATGTCCATTCTTTGAAACGTATATACTAGTATAATTGTAGCAGTTACTATTTTCGCGTAATTCGCTGTCAAAGTTGAATAAACTTTTTTTTAAGCTTCGAAAAAGCAGTGTCTTTACATTTTTGCTTATATCTCGAAAAGTACGCGAGATAAATTAATTATTCAGCAACCAAATTAAAGCCGAATGACCATTCTTTGAAACGTATATACTGGTATCATTGTAGCAGTTACTATTTTCGCGTAATTGGCTGTCAAAGCTGAATAAACTTTTTTTAAGCTTCGAAAAAGCAGTGTCTTTACATTTTTGCTTATATCTCGAAAAGTACGCGAGATAAATTAATTATTCAGCTACCAAATTAAAGCCGAATGACCATTCTTTGAAACGTATATACTGGTTTGCTTATATCTCAAAAAGTACGCGAGATAAATTAATTATTCAGCTACCAAATTAAAGCCGAATGTCCATTGTTTGAAACGTATATACTGGTATAATTGTAGCAGTTACTGTTTTCGCCTAATTCGCTGTCAAATTTGAATAAACTTTTTTTAAGCTTCGAAAAAGCAGTGTCTTTACATTTTTGCTTATATCTCGAAAAGTTCGCGAGACAAATTATTTGTTGAGCTACCAAATTAAAGCCGAATGTTCATTCTTTGAAACGTATACACTGGTATAATTGTAGCAGTTACTGTTTTCGCGTAATTCGCTGTCAAATTTGAATAAACATTTTTCCGGTTCGAAAAAGCGGTGTCTTTACATTTTTGCTTATATCTCGAAAAGTACGCGAGATAAATTAATTATTCAGCTACCAAATTAAAGCCGAATGACCATTCTTTGAAACGTATATACTGGTATAATTGTAGCAGTTACTATTTTCGCGTAATTCGCTGTCAAAGTTGAATAAACTTTTTTTTAAGCTTCGAAAAAGCAGTGTCTTTACATTTTTGCTTATATCTCGAAAAGTACGCGAGATAAATTAATTATTCAGCTACCAAATTAAAGCCGAATGACCATTCTTTTAAACGTATATACTGGTATAATTGTAGCAGTTACTATTTTCGCGTAATTCGCTGTCAAATCTGAATAAACTTTTTTTTAAGCTTCGAAAAAGTAGTGTCTTTACATTTTTGCTTATATCTCGAAAAGTACGCGAGATAAATTAATTATTCAGCTACCAAATTAAAGCCGAATGACCATTCTTTGAAACGTATATACTGGTATAATTGTAGCAGTTACTATTTTCGCGTAATTCGCTGTCAAAGCTGAATAAACTTTTTTTTAAGCTTCGAAAAAGTAGTGTCTTTACATTTTTGCTTATATCTCGAAAAGTACGCGAGATAAATTAATTATTCAGCTACCAAATTAAAGCCGAATGACCATTCTTTGAAACGTATATACTGGTATAATTGTAGCAGTTACTATTTTCGCGTAATTCGCTGTCAAAGCTGAATAAACTTTTTTTTAAGCTTCGAAAAAGCAGTGTCTTTACATTTTTGCTTATATCTCGAAAAGTACGCGAGATAAATTAATTATTCAGCTACCAAATTAAAGCCGAATGTTCATTCTTTGAAACGTATATACTGGTATAATTGTAGCAGTTACTGTTTTCGCGTAATTCGCTGTCAAATTTGAATAAACTTTTTTTTAAGCTTCGAAAAAGCAGTGTCTTTACATTTTTGCTTATATCTCGAAAAGTTCGCGAGATAAATTAATTGTTGAGCTACCAAATTAAAGCTGAATGTTCATTCTTTGAAACGTATATACTGGTATAATTGTATCAGTTACTATTTTCGCGTAATTCGCTGTCAAAGTTGAATAAACTTTTTTTAAGCTTCGAAAAAGCAGTGTCTTTACATTTTTGCTTATATCTCGAAAAGTACGTGAGATAAATTAATTATTCAGCAACCAAATTAAAGCCGAATGTTCATTCTTTGAAACGTATATACTGGTTTGCTTATATCTCAAAAAGTACGCGAGATAAATTAATTATTCAGCTACCAAATTAAAGCCGAATGTCCATTGTTTGAAACGTATATACTGGTATAATTGTAGCAGTTACTGTTTTCGCCTAATTCGCTGACAAAGTTGAATAAACTTTTTTTTAAGTTTCGAAAAAGCAGTGTCTTTACATTTTTGCTTATATCTCGAAAAGTACGCGAGATAAATTAATTATTCAGCTACCAAATTAAAGCCGAATGACCATTCTTTGAAACGTATATACTGGTATAATTGTAGCAGTTACTATTTTCGCGTAATTCGCTGTCAAAGTTGAATAAACTTTTTTTTAAGCTTCGAAAAAGCAGTGTCTTTACATTTTTGCTTATATCTCGAAAAGTACGAGAGATAAATTAATTATTCAGCTACCAAATTAAAGCCGAATGTCCATTCTTTGAAACGTATATACTAGTATAATTGTAGCAGTTACTATTTTCGCGTAATTCGCTGTCAAAGTTGAATAAACTTTTTTTTAAGCTTCGAAAAAGCAGTGTCTTTACATTTTTGCTTATATCTCGAAAAGTACGCGAGATAAATTAATTATTCAGCAACCAAATTAAAGCCGAATGTTCATTCTTTGAAACGTATATACTGGTATAATTGTATCAGTTACTGTTTTCGCGTAATTCGCTGTCAAATTTGAATAAGCTTTTTTTTAAGCTTCGAAAAAGCAGTGTCTTTACATTTTTGCTTATATCTCGAAAAGTTCGCGAGATAAATTAATTGTTGAGCTACCAAATTAAAGCTGAATGTTCGTTCTTTGAAACGTATACACTGGTATAATTGTAGCAGTTACTATTTTCGCGTAATTCGCTGTCAAAGTTGAATAAACTTTTTTTTAAGCTTCGAAAAAGCAGTGTCTTTACATTTTTGCTTATATCTCGAAAAGTACGTGAGATAAATTAATTATTCAGCAACCAAATTAAAGCCGAATGTTCATTCTTTGAAACGTATATACTGGTTTGCTTATATCTCAAAAAGTACGCGAGATAAATTAATTATTCAGCTACCAAATTAAAGCCGAATGTTCATTCTTTGAAACGTATATACTGGTATAATTGTATCAGTTACTGTTTTCGCGTAATTCGCTGTCAAAGTTGAATAAACTTTTTTTTAAGCTTCGAAAAAGCAGTGTCTTTACATTTTTGCTTATATCTCGAAAAGTACGTGAGATAAATTAATTATTCAGCAACCAAATTAAAGCCAAATGTTCATTCTTTGAAACGTATATACTGGTTTGCTTATATCTCAAAAAGTACGCGAGATAAATTAATTATTCAGCTACCAAATTAAAGCCGAATGTCCATTGTTTGAAACGTATATACTGGTATAATTGTAGCAGTTACTGTTTTCGCCTAATTCGCTGACAAAGTTGAATAAACTTTTTTTTAAGTTTCGAAAAAGCAGTGTCTTTACATTTTTGCTTATATCTCGAAAAGTACGCGAGATAAATTAATTATTCAGCTACCAAATTAAAGCCGAATGACCATTCTTTTAAACGTATATACTGGTATAATTGTAGCAGTTACTATTTTCGCGTAATTCGCTGTCAAAGCTGAATAAACTTTTTTTTAATGTTCATTCTTTGAAACGTATACACTGGTATAATTGTAGCAGTTACTATTTTCGCGTAATTCGCTGTCAAAGTTGAATAAACTTTTTTTTAAGCTTCGAAAAAGCAGTGTCTTTACATTTTTGCTTATATCTCGAAAAGTACGTGAGATAAGTTAATTATTCAGCAACCAAATTAAAGCCGAATGTTCATTCTTTGAAACGTATATACTGGTTAGCTTATATCTCAAAAAGTACGCGAGATAAATTAATTATTCAGCTACCAAATTAAAGCCGAATGTCCATTGTTTGAAACGTATATACTGGTATAATTGTAGCAGTTACTGTTTTCGCCTAATTCGCTGTCAAAGTTGAATAAACTTTTTTTTAAGCTTCGAAAAAGCAGTGTCTTTACATTTTTGCTTATATCTCGAAAACTACGCGAGATAAATTAATTATTCAGCTACCAAATTAAAGCCGAATGACCATTCTTTTAAACGTATATACTGGTATAATTGTAGCAGTTACTATTTTCGCGTAATTCGCTGCCAAAGCTGAATAAACTTTTTTTTAAGCTTCGAAAAAGCAGTGTCTTTACATTTTTGCTTATATCTCGAAAAGTACGCGAGATAAATTAATTATTCAGCTACCAAATTAAAGCCGAATGTCCATTGTTTGAAACGTATATACTGGTATAATTGTAGCAGTTACTGTTTTCGCCTAATTCGCTGTCAAAGTTGAATAAACTTTTTTTTAAGCTTCGAAAAAGCAGTGTCTTTACATTTTTGCTTATATCTCGAAAAGTACGCGAGATAAATTAATTATTCAGCTACCAAATTAAAGCCGAATGACCATTCTTTTAAACGTATATACTGGTATAATTGTAGCAGTTACTATTTTCGCGTAATTCGCTGTCAAAGCTGAATAAACTTTTTTTTAAGCTTCGAAAAAGCAGTGTCTTTACATTTTTGCTTATATCTCGAAAAGTACGCGAGATAAATTAATTATTCAGCTACCAAATTAAAGCCGAATGTTCATTCTTTGAAACGTATATACTGGTATAATTGTAGCAGTTACTGTTTTCGCGTAATTCGCTGTCAAATTTGAATAAACGTTTTTTTAAGCTTCGAAAAAGCAGTGTCTTTACATTTTTGCTTATATCTCGAAAAGTTCGCGAGATAAATTAATTGTTGAGCTACCAAATTAAAGCTGAATGTTCATTCTTTGAAACGTATACACTGGTATAATTGTAGCAGTTACTATTTTCGCGTAATTCGCTGTCAATGTTGAATAAACTTTTTTTTAAGCTTCGAAAAAGCAGTGTCTTTACATTTTTGCTTATATCTCGAAAAGTACGTGAGATAAATTAATTATTCAGCAACCAAATTAAAGCCGAATGTTCATTCTTTGAAACGTATATACTGGTTTGCTTATATCTCAAAAAGTACGCGAGATAAATTAATTATTCAGCTACCAAATTAAAGCCGAATGTCCATTGTTTGAAACGTATATACTGGTATAATTGTAGCAGTTACTATTTTCGCGTAATTCGCTGTCAAATTTGAATAAACTTTTTTTAAGCTTTGAAAAGGCAGTGTATTTACATTTTTGCTAATATCTCGAAAAGTACGCGAGATAAATTAATTGTTGAGCTACCAAATTAAAGCTTCGAAAAAGCAGTCTCTTTACATTTTTGCTTATATCTCGAAAAGTACGCGAGATAAATTAATTATTCAGCTACCAAATTAAAGCCGAATGTCCATTGTTTGAAACATATACACTGGTATAATTGTAGCAGTTACTATTTTCGCGTAATTCGCTGTCAAAGTTGAATAAACTTTTTTTTAAGCTTCGAAAAAGCAGTGTCTTTACATTTTTGCTTATATCTCGAAAAGTACGTGAGATAAATTAATTATTCAGCAACCAAATTAAATCCAAATGTTCATTCTTTGAAACGTATATACTGGTATAATTGTAGCAGTTACTGTTTTCGCCTAATTCGCTGTCAAAGTTGAATAAACTTTTTTTTAAGCTTCGAAAAAGCAGTGTCTTTACATTTTTGCTTATATCTCGAAAAGTTCGCGAGATAAATTATTTGTTGAGCTACCAAATTAAAGCCGAATGTTCATTCTTTGAAACGTATACACTGATATAATTGTAGCAGTTACTGTTTTCGCGTAATTCGCTGTCAAAGTTGAATAAACTTTTTTTTAAGCTTCGAAAAAGCAGTGTCTTTACATTTTTGCTTATATCTCGAAAAGTACGCGAGATAAATTATTTGTTGAGCTACCAAATTAAAGCCGAATATTCATTCTTTGAAACATATACACTGGTATAATTATAGCAGTTACTGTTTTCGCGTAATTCGCTGTCAAAGTTGAATAAACTTTTTTTAAGCTTCGAAAAAGCAGTGTCTTTACATTTTTGCTTATATCTCGAAAAGTTCGCGAGATAAATTTATTGTTGAGCTACCAAATTAAAGCCAAATGTTCATTCCTTGAAACGTATACACTGGTATAAATGTAGAAGTTACTGTTTTCGCGTAATTCGCTGTCAAATTTGAATAAACTTTTTTTAAGCTTTGAAAATTCAGTGTATTTACATTTTTGCTAATATCTCGAAAAGTACGCGAGATAAATTAATTGTTGAGCTACCAAATTAAAGCTTCGAAAAAGCAGTCTCTTTACATTTTTGCTTATATCTCGAAAAGTACGCGAGATAAATTAATTATTCAGCTACCAAATTAAAGCCGAATGTCCATTGTTTGAAACGTATACACTGGTATAATTGTAGCAGTTACTATTTTCGCGTAATTCGCTGTCAAAGTTGAATAAACTTTTTTTTAAGTTTCGAAAAAGCAGTGTCTTTACATTTTTGCTTATATCTCGAAAAGTACGTGAGATAAATTAATTATTCAGCAACCAAATTAAAGCCGAATGTTCATTCTTTGAAACGTATATACTGGTTTGCTTATATCTCAAAAAGTACGCGAGATAAATTAATTATTCAGCTACCAAATTAAAGCCGAATGTCCATTGTTTGAAACGTATATACTGGTATAATTGTAGCAGTTACTGTTTTTGCCTAATTCGCTGTCAAAGTTGAATAAACTTTTTTTTAAGCTTCGAAAAAGCAGTGTCTTTACATTTTTGCTTATATCTCGAAAAGTACGCGAGATAAATTAATTATTCAGCTACCAAATTAAAGCCGAATGACCATTCTTTGAAACGTATATACTGGTATAATTGTAGCAGTTACTATTTTCGCGTAATTCGCTGTCAAAGCTGAATAAACTTTTTTTTAAGCTTCGAAAAAGCAGTGTCTTTACATTTTTGCTTATATCTCGAAAAGTACGCGAGATAAATTAATTATTCCGCTACCAAATTAAAGCCGAATGACCATTCTTTGAAACGTATATACTGGTATAATTGTAGCAGTTACTATTTTCGCGTAATTCGCTGTCAAAGCTGAATAAACTTTTTTTTAAGCTTCGAAAAAGCAGTGTCTTTACATTTTTGCTTATATCTCGAAAAGTACGAGAGATAAATTAATTATTCAGCTACCAAATTAAAGCCGAATGTCCATTCTTTGAAACGTATATACTAGTATAATTGTAGCAGTTACTATTTTCGCGTAATTCGCTGTCAAAGCTGAATAAACTTTTTTTTAAGCTTCGAAAAAGCAGTGTCTTTACATTTTTGCTTATATCTCGAAAAGTACGAGAGATAAATTAATTATTCAGCTACCAAATTAAAGCCGAATGTCCATTGTTTGAAACGTATATACTGGTATAATTGTAGCAGTTACTATTTTCGCGTAATTCGCTGTCAAATTTGAATAAACTTTTTTTAAGCTTTGAAAAGGCAGTGTATTTACATTTTTGCTAATATCTCGAAAAGTACGCGAGATAAATTAATTGTTGAGCTACCAAATTAAAGCTTCGAAAAAGCAGTCTCTTTACATTTTTGCTTATATCTCGAAAAGTACGCGAGATAAATTAATTATTCAGCTACCAAATTAAAGCCGAATGTCCATTGTTTGAAACGTATACACTGGTATAATTGTAGCAGTTACTATTTTCGCGTAATTCGCTGTCAAAGTTGAATAAACTTTTTTTTAAGCTTCGAAAAAGCAGTGTCTTTACATTTTTGCTTATATCTCGAAAAGTACGTGAGATAAATTAATTATTCAGCAACCAAATTAAATCCAAATGTTCATTCTTTGAAACGTATATACTGGTATAATTGTAGCAGTTACTGTTTTCGCCTAATTCGCTGTCAAAGTTGAATAAACTTTTTTTTAAGCTTCGAAAAAGCAGTGTCTTTACATTTTTGCTTATATCTCGAAAAGTTCGCGAGATAAATTATTTGTTGAGCTACCAAATTAAAGCCGAATGTTCATTCTTTGAAACGTATACACTGATATAATTGTAGCAGTTACTGTTTTCGCGTAATTCGCTGTCAAAATTGAATAAACTTTTTTTTAAGCTTCGAAAAAGCAGTGTCTTTACATTTTTGCTTATATCTCGAAAAGTACGCGAGATAAATTATTTGTTGAGCTACCAAATTAAAGCCGAATATTCATTCTTTGAAACATATACACTGGTATAATTATAGCAGTTACTGTTTTCGCGTAATTCGCTGTCAAAGTTGAATAAACTTTTTTTAAGCTTCGAAAAAGCAGTGTCTTTACATTTTTGCTTATATCTCGAAAAGTTCGCGAGATAAATTTATTGTTGAGCTACCAAATTAAAGCCAAATGTTCATTCCTTGAAACGTATACACTGGTATAAATGTAGAAGTTACTGTTTTCGCGTAATTCGCTGTCAAATTTGAATAAACTTTTTTTAAGCTTTGAAAAGGCAGTGTATTTACATTTTTGCTAATATCTCGAAAAGTACGCGAGATAAATTAATTGTTGAGCTACCAAATTAAAGCTTCGAAAAAGCAGTCTCTTTACATTTTTGCTTATATCTCGAAAAGTACGCGAGATAAATTAATTATTCAGCTACCAAATTAAAGCCGAATGTCCATTGTTTGAAACGTATACACTGGTATAAATGTAGCAGTTACTATTTTCGCGTAATTCGCTGTCAAAGTTGAATAAACTTTTTTTTAAACTTCGAAAAAGCAGTGTCTTTACATTTTTGCTTATATCTCGAAAAGTACGTGAGATAAATTAATTATTCAGCAACCAAATTAAAGCCGAATGTTCATTCTTTGAAACGTATATACTGGTATAATTGTAGCAGTTACTGTTTTCGCCTAATTCGCTGTCAAAGTTGAATAAACTTTTTTTTAAGCTTCGAAAAAGCAGTGTCTTTACATTTTTGCTTATATCTCGAAAAGTTCGCGAGATAAATTATTTGTTGAGCTACCAAATTAAAGCCGAATGTTCATTCTTTGAAACGTATACACTGATATAATTGTAGCAGTTACTGTTTTCGCGTAATTCGCTGTCAAAGTTGAATAAACTTTTTTTTAAGCTTCGAAAAAGCAGTGTCTTTACATTTTTGCTTATATCTCGAATAGTACGCGAGATAAATTATTTGTTGAGCTACCAAATTAAAGCCGAATATTCATTCTTTGAAACATATACACTGGTATAATTATAGCAGTTACTGTTTTCGCGTAATTCGCTGTCAAAGTTGAATAAACTTTTTTTAAGCTTCGAAAAAGCAGTGTCTTTACATTTTTGCTTATATCTCGAAAAGTTCGCGAGATAAATTTATTGTTGAGCTACCAAATTAAAGCCAAATGTTCATTCCTTGAAACGTATACACTGGTATAAATGTAGAAGTTACTGTTTTCGCGTAATTCGCTGTCAAATTTGAATAAACTTTTTTTAAGCTTTGAAAAGGCAGTGTATTTACATTTTTGCTAATATCTCGAAAAGTACGCGAGATAAATTAATTGTTGAGCTACCAAATTAAAGCTTCGAAAAAGCAGTCTCTTTACATTTTTGCTTATATCTCGAAAAGTACGCGAGATAAATTAATTATTCAGCTACCAAATTAAAGCCGAATGTCCATTGTTTGAAACGTATACACTGGTATAATTGTAGCAGTTACTATTTTCGCGTAATTCGCTGTCAAAGTTGAATAAACTTTTTTTTAAGCTTCGAAAAAGCAGTGTCTTTACATTTTTGCTTATATCTCGAAAAGTACGTGAGATAAATTAATTATTCAGCAACCAAATTAAAGCCGAATGTTCATTCTTTGAAACGTATATACTGGTTTGCTTATATCTCAAAAAGTACGCGAGATAAATTAATTATTCAGCTACCAAATTAAAGCCGAATGTCCATTGTTTGAAACGTATATACTGGTATAATTGTAGCAGTTACTGTTTTTGCCTAATTTGATGTCAAAGTTGAATAAACTTTTTTTTAAGCTTCGAAAAAGCAGTGTCTTTACATTTTTGCTTATATCTCGAAAAGTACGCGAGATAAATTAATTATTCAGCTACCAAATTAAAGCCGAATGACCATTCTTTGAAACGTATATACTGGTATAATTGTAGCAGTTACTATTTTCGCGTAATTCGCTGTCAAAGCTGAATAAACTTTTTTTTAAGCTTCGAAAAAGCAGTGTCTTTACATTTTTGCTTATATCTCGAAAAGTACGCGAGATAAATTAATTATTCAGCTACCAAATTAAAGCCGAATGACCATTCTTTGAAACGTATATACTGGTATAATTGTAGCAGTTACTATTTTCGCGTAATTCGCTGTCAAAGCTGAATAAACTTTTTTTTAAGCTTCGAAAAAGCAGTGTCTTTACATTTTTGCTTATATCTCGAAAAGTACGAGAGATAAATTAATTATTCAGCTACCAAATTAAAGCCGAATGTCCATTCTTTGAAACGTATATACTAGTATAATTGTAGCAGTTACTATTTTCGCGTAATTCGCTGTCAAAGTTGAATAAACTTTTTTTTAAGCTTCGAAAAAGCAGTGTCTTTACATTTTTGCTTATATCTCGAAAAGTACGCGAGATAAATTAATTATTCAGCAACCAAATTAAAGCCGAATGTTCATTCTTTGAAACGTATATACTGGTATAATTGTATCAGTTACTGTTTTCGCGTAATTCGCTGTCAAATTTGAATAAACTTTTTTTTAAGCTTCGAAAAAGCAGTGTCTTTACATTTTTGCTTATATCTCGAAAAGTTCGCGAGATAAATTAATTGTTGAGCTACCAAATTAAAGCTGAATGTTCATTCTTTGAAACGTATACACTGGTATAATTGTAGCAGTTACTATTTTCGCGTAATTCGCTGTCAAAATTGAATAAACTTTTTTTTAAGCTTCGAAAAAGCAGTGTCTTTACATTTTTGCTTATATCTCGAAAAGTACACGAGATAAATTAATTATTCAGCAACTAAATTAAAGCCCAATGTTCATTCTTTGAAACGTATATACTGGTATAATTGTAGCAGTTACTGTTTTCGCGTAATTCGCTGTCAAATTTGAATAAACTTTTTTTTTAAGCTTCGAAAAAGCAGTGTCTTTACATTTTTGCTTATATCTCGAAAAATGCGCGAGATAAATTAATTATTCAGCTACCAAATTAAAGCCGAATGACCATTCTTTGAAACGTATATACTGGTATAATTGTAGCAGTTACTATTTTCGCGTAATTCGCTGTCAAAGCTGAATAAACTTTTTTTTAAGCTTTGAAAAAGCAGTGTCTTTACATTTTTGCTTATATCTCGAAAAGTACGCGAGATAAATTAATTATTCAGCTACCAAATTAAAGCCGAATGTCCATTGTTTGAAACGTATATACTGGTATAATTGTAGCAGTTACTGTTTTCGCCTAATTACCTGTCAAAATTGAATAAACTTTTTTTTAAGCTTGGAAAAAGCAGTGTCTTTACATTTTTGCTTATATCTCGAAAAGTACGCGAGATAAATTAATTATTCAGCTACCAAATTAAAGCCGAATGACCATTCTTTTAAACGTATATACTGGTATAATTGTAGCAGTTACTATTTTCGCGTAATTCGCTGTCAAAGCTGAATAAACTTTTTTTTAAGCTTCCAAAAAGCAGTGTCTTTACATTTTTACTTATATCTCGAAAAGTACGCGAGATAAATTAATTAGTCAGCTACCAAATTAAAGCCGAATGACCATTCTTTGAAACGTATATACTAGTATAATTGTAGCAGTTACTATTTTCGCGTAATTCGCTGTCAAAGTTGAATAAACTTTTTTTTAAGCTTCGAAAAAGTAGTGTCTTTACATTTTTGCTTATATCTCGAAAAGTACACGAGATAAATTAATTGTTGAGCTACCAAATTAAAGCTGAATGTTCATTCTTTGAAACGTATACACTGGTATAATTGTAGCAGTTACTATTTTCGCGTAATTCGCTGTCAAAATTGAATAAACTTTTTTTTAAGCTTCGAAAAAGCAGTGTCTTTACATTTTTGCTTATATCTCGAAAAGTACACGAGATAAATTAATTATTCAGCAACTAAATTAAAGCCCAATGTTCATTCTTTGAAACGTATATACTGGTATAATTGTAGCAGTTACTGTTTTCGCGTAATTCGCTGTCAAATTTGAATAAACTTTTTTTTTAAGCTTCGAAAAAGCAGTGTCTTTACATTTTTGCTTATATCTCGAAAAATGCGCGAGATAAATTAATTATTCAGCTACCAAATTAAAGCCGAATGACCATTCTTTGAAACGTATATACTGGTATAATTGTAGCAGTTACTATTTTCGCGTAATTCGCTGTCAAAGCTGAATAAACTTTTTTTTAAGCTTTGAAAAAGCAGTGTCTTTACATTTTTGCTTATATCTCGAAAAGTACGCGAGATAAATTAATTATTCAGCTACCAAATTAAAGCCGAATGTCCATTGTTTGAAACGTATATACTGGTATAATTGTAGCAGTTACTGTTTTCGCCTAATTACCTGTCAAAGTTGAATAAACTTTTTTTTAAGCTTCGAAAAAGCAGTGTCTTTACATTTTTGCTTATATCTCGAAAAGTACGCGAGATAAATTAATTATTCAGCTACCAAATTAAAGCCGAATGACCATTCTTTTAAACGTATATACTGGTATAATTGTAGCAGTTACTATTTTCGCGTAATTCGCTGTCAAAGCTGAATAAACTTTTTTTTAAGCTTCCAAAAAGCAGTGTCTTTACATTTTTACTTATATCTCGAAAAGTACGCGAGATAAATTAATTAGTCAGCTACCAAATTAAAGCCGAATGACCATTCTTTGAAACGTATATACTAGTATAATTGTAGCAGTTACTATTTTCGCGTAATTCGCTGTCAAAGTTGAATAAACTTTTTTTTAAGCTTCGAAAAAGTAGTGTCTTTACATTTTTGCTTATATCTCGAAAAGTACGCGAGATAAATTAATTATTCAGCAACCAAATTAAAGCCGAATGTTCATTCTTTGAAACGTATATACTGGTATAATTGTAGCAGTTACTGTTTTCGCGTAATTCGCTGTCAAATTTGAATAAACTTTTTTTTTATGCTTCGAAAAAGCAGTGTCTTTACATTTTTGCTTATATCTCGAAAAGTACGCGAGATAAATTAATTATTCAGCTACCAAATTAAAGCCGAATGACCATTCTTTGAAACGTATATACTGGTATAATTGTAGCAGTTACTATTTTCGCGTAATTCGCTGTCAAAGCTGAATAAACTTTTTTAAAGCTTCGAAAAAGCAGTGTCTTTACATTTTTGCTTATATCTCGAAAAGTACGCGAGATAAATTAATTATTCAGCTACCAAATTAAAGCCGAATGTTCATTCTTTGAAACGTATATACTGGTATAATTATAGCAGTTACTGTTTTCGCGTAATTCGCTGTCAAATTTGAATAAACTTTTTTTTTAAGCTTCGAAAAAGCAGTGTCTTTACATTTTTGCTTATATCTCGAAAAGTACGAGAGATAAATTAATTATTCAGCTACCAAATTAAAGCCGAATGACCATTCTTTGAAACGCATATACTGGTATAATTGTAGCAGTTACTATTTTCGCGTAATTCGCTGTCAAAGCTGAATTAACTTTTTTTTAAGCTTCGAAAAAGCAGTGTCTTTACATTTTTGCTTATAACTCGAAAAGTACGCGAGATAAATTAATTATTCAGCTACCAAATTAAAGCCGAATGTTCATTCTTTGAAACGTATATACTGGTATAATTGTAGCAGTTACTGTTTTCGCGTAATTCGCTGTCAAATTTGAATAAACTTTTTTTAAGCTTCGAAAAAGCAGTGTCTTTACATTTTTGCTTATATCTCGAAAAGTTCGCGAGATAAATTAATTGTTGAGCTACCAAATTAAAGCTGAATGTTCATTCTTTGAAACGTATATACTGGTATAATTGTAGCAGTTACTATTTTCGCGTAATTCGCTGTCAAAACTGAATAAACTTTTTTTAAGCTTCGAAAAAGCAGTGTCTTTACATTTTTGCTTATATCTCGAAAAGTACGCGAGATAAATTAATTATTCAGCTACCAAATTAAAGCCGAATGTTCATTCTTTGAAACGTATATACTGGTATAATTGTAGCAGTTACTGTTTTCGCGTAATTCGCTGTCAAATTTGAATAAACTTTTTTTTTAAGCTTCGAAAAAGCAGTGTCTTTACATTTTTGCTTATATCTCGAAAAATGCGCGAGATAAATTAATTATTCAGCTACCAAATTAAAGCCGAATGACCATTCTTTGAAACGTATATACTGGTATAATTGTAGCAGTTACTATTTTCGCGTAATTCGCTGTCAAAGCTGAATAAACTTTTTTTTAAGCTTTGAAAAAGCAGTGTCTTTACATTTTTGCTTATATCTCGAAAAGTACGCGAGATAAATTAATTATTCAGCTACCAAATTAAAGCCGAATGTCCATTGTTTGAAACGTATATACTGGTATAATTGTAGCAGTTACTGTTTTCGCCTAATTACCTGTCAAAATTGAATAAACTTTTTTTTAAGCTTCGAAAAAGCAGTGTCTTTACATTTTTGCTTATATCTCGAAAAGTACGCGAGATAAATTAATTATTCAGCTACCAAATTAAAGCCGAATGACCATTCTTTTAAACGTATATACTGGTATAATTGTAGCAGTTACTATTTTCGCGTAATTCGCTGTCAAAGCTGAATAAACTTTTTTTTAAGCTTCCAAAAAGCAGTGTCTTTACATTTTTACTTATATCTCGAAAAGTACGCGAGATAAATTAATTAGTCAGCTACCAAATTAAAGCCGAATGACCATTCTTTGAAACGTATATACTAGTATAATTGTAGCAGTTACTATTTTCGCGTAATTCGCTGTCAAAGTTGAATAAACTTTTTTTTAAGCTTCGAAAAAGTAGTGTCTTTACATTTTTGCTTATATCTCGAAAAGTACACGAGATAAATTAATTGTTGAGCTACCAAATTAAAGCTGAATGTTCATTCTTTGAAACGTATACACTGGTATAATTGTAGCAGTTACTATTTTCGCGTAATTCGCTGTCAAAATTGAATAAACTTTTTTTTAAGCTTCGAAAAAGCAGTGTCTTTACATTTTTGCTTATATCTCGAAAAGTACACGAGATAAATTAATTATTCAGCAACTAAATTAAAGCCCAATGTTCATTCTTTGAAACGTATATACTGGTATAATTGTAGCAGTTACTGTTTTCGCGTAATTCGCTGTCAAATTTGAATAAACTTTTTTTTTAAGCTTCGAAAAAGCAGTGTCTTTACATTTTTGCTTATATCTCGAAAAATGCGCGAGATAAATTAATTATTCAGCTACCAAATTAAAGCCGAATGACCATTCTTTGAAACGTATATACTGGTATAATTGTAGCAGTTACTATTTTCGCGTAATTCGCTGTCAAAGCTGAATAAACTTTTTTTTAAGCTTTGAAAAAGCAGTGTCTTTACATTTTTGCTTATATCTCGAAAAGTACGCGAGATAAATTAATTATTCAGCTACCAAATTAAAGCCGAATGTCCATTGTTTGAAACGTATATACTGGTATAATTGTAGCAGTTACTGTTTTCGCCTAATTACCTGTCAAAGTTGAATAAACTTTTTTTTAAGCTTCGAAAAAGCAGTGTCTTTACATTTTTGCTTATATCTCGAAAAGTACGCGAGATAAATTAATTATTCAGCTACCAAATTAAAGCCGAATGACCATTCTTTTAAACGTATATACTGGTATAATTGTAGCAGTTACTATTTTCGCGTAATTCGCTGTCAAAGCTGAATAAACTTTTTTTTAAGCTTCCAAAAAGCAGTGTCTTTACATTTTTACTTATATCTCGAAAAGTACGCGAGATAAATTAATTAGTCAGCTACCAAATTAAAGCCGAATGACCATTCTTTGAAACGTATATACTAGTATAATTGTAGCAGTTACTATTTTCGCGTAATTCGCTGTCAAAGTTGAATAAACTTTTTTTTAAGCTTCGAAAAAGTAGTGTCTTTACATTTTTGCTTATATCTCGAAAAGTACGCGAGATAAATTAATTATTCAGCAACCAAATTAAAGCCGAATGTTCATTCTTTGAAACGTATATACTGGTATAATTGTAGCAGTTACTGTTTTCGCGTAATTCGCTGTCAAATTTGAATAAACTTTTTTTTTATGCTTCGAAAAAGCAGTGTCTTTACATTTTTGCTTATATCTCGAAAAGTACGCGAGATAAATTAATTATTCAGCTACCAAATTAAAGCCGAATGACCATTCTTTGAAACGTATATACTGGTATAATTGTAGCAGTTACTATTTTCGCGTAATTCGCTGTCAAAGCTGAATAAACTTTTTTAAAGCTTCGAAAAAGCAGTGTCTTTACATTTTTGCTTATATCTCGAAAAGTACGCGAGATAAATTAATTATTCAGCTACCAAATTAAAGCCGAATGTTCATTCTTTGAAACGTATATACTGGTATAATTATAGCAGTTACTGTTTTCGCGTAATTCGCTGTCAAATTTGAATAAACTTTTTTTTTAAGCTTCGAAAAAGCAGTGTCTTTACATTTTTGCTTATATCTCGAAAAGTACGAGAGATAAATTAATTATTCAGCTACCAAATTAAAGCCGAATGACCATTCTTTGAAACGCATATACTGGTATAATTGTAGCAGTTACTATTTTCGCGTAATTCGCTGTCAAAGCTGAATTAACTTTTTTTTAAGCTTCGAAAAAGCAGTGTCTTTACATTTTTGCTTATAACTCGAAAAGTACGCGAGATAAATTAATTATTCAGCTACCAAATTAAAGCCGAATGTTCATTCTTTGAAACGTATATACTGGTATAATTGTAGCAGTTACTGTTTTCGCGTAATTCGCTGTCAAATTTGAATAAACTTTTTTTAAGCTTCGAAAAAGCAGTGTCTTTACATTTTTGCTTATATCTCGAAAAGTTCGCGAGATAAATTAATTGTTGAGCTACCAAATTAAAGCTGAATGTTCATTCTTTGAAACGTATATACTGGTATAATTGTAGCAGTTACTATTTTCGCGTAATTCGCTGTCAAAACTGAATAAACTTTTTTTAAGCTTCGAAAAAGCAGTGTCTTTACATTTTTGCTTATATCTCGAAAAGTACGCGAGATAAATTAATTATTCAGCTACCAAATTAAAGCCGAATGTTCATTCTTTGAAACGTATATACTGGTATAATTGTATCAGTTACTGTTTTCGCGTAATTCGCTGTCAAATTTGAATAAACTTTTTTTTTAAGCTTCGAAAAAGCAGTGTCTTTACATTTTTGCTTATATCTCGAAAAGTACGCGAGATAAATTAATTATTCAGCTACCAAATTAAAGCCGAATGACCATTCTTTGAAACGTATATACTGGTATAATTGTAGCAGTTACTATTTTCGCGTAATTCGCTGCCAAATTTGAATAAACTTTTTTTTTAAGCTTCGAAAAAGCAGTGTCTTTACATTTTTGCTTATATCTCGAAAATTACGCGAGATAAATTAATTATTCAGCTACCAAATTAAATCCGAATGACCATTCTTTGAAACGTATATACTGGTATAATTGTAGCAGTTACTATTTTCGCGTAATTCGCTGTCTAAGCTGAATAAACTTTTTTTTAAGCTTCGAAAAAGCAGTGTCTTTACATTTTTGCTTATATCTCGAAAAGTTCGCGAGATAAATTAATTATTCAGCTACCAAATTAAAGCCGAATGTCCATTCTTTGAAACGTATATAATAGTATAATTGTAGCAGTTACTATTTTCGCGTAATTCGCTGTCAAAGTTGAATAAACTTTTTTTTAAGCTTCGAAAAAGCAGTGTCTTTACATTTTTGCTTATATCTCGAAAAGTACGCGAGATAAATTAATTATTCAGCAACCAAATTAAAGCCGAATGTTCATTCTTTGAAACGTATGTACTGGTATAATTGTAGCAGTTACTGTTTTCGCGTAATTCGATGTCAAATTTGAATAAACTTTTTTTTAAACTTCGAAAAAGCAGTGTCTTTACATTTTTGCTTATATCTCGAAAAGTTCGCGAGATAAATTAATTGTTGATCTACCAAATTAAAGCTGAATGTTCATTTTTTAAAACGTATACACTGGTATAATTGTAGCAGTTACTATTTTCGCGTAATTCGCTGTCAAAACTGAATAAACTTTTTTTAAGCTTCGAAAAAGCAGTGTCTTTACATTTTTGCTTATATCTCGAAAAGTACGCGAGATAAATTAATTATTCAGCTACCAAATTAAAGCCGAATGTCCATTCTTTGAAACGTATATACTAGTATAATTGTAGCAGTTACTATTTTCGCGTAATTCGCTGTCAAAGTTGAATAAACTTTTTTTTAAGCTTTGAAAAAGTAGTGTTTTTACATTTTTGCTTATATCTCGAAAAGTACGCGAGATAAATTAATTATTCAGCAACCAAATTAAAGCCGAATGTTCATTCTTTGCAACGTATATACTGGTATAATTGTAGCAGTTACTGTTTTCGCGTAATTCGCTGTCAAATTTGAATAAACTTTTTTTTTAAGCTTCGAAAAAGCAGTGTCTTTACATTTTTGCTTATATCTCGAAAAGTACGCGAGATAAATTAATTATTCAGCTACCAAATTAAAGCCGAATGACCATTCTTTGAAACGTATATACTGGTATCATTGTAGCAGTTACTATTTTCGCGTAATTGGCTGTCAAAGCTGAATAAACTTTTTTTAAGCTTCGAAAAAGCAGTGTCTTTACATTTTTGCTTATATCTCGAAAAGTACGCGAGATAAATTAATTATTCAGCTACCAAATTAAAGCCGAATGTCCATTCTTTGAAACGTATATACTGGTATAATTGTAGCAGTTACTATTTTCGCGTAATTCGCTGTCAAAGTTGAATAAACTTTTTTTTAAGCTTCGAAAAAGCAGTGTCTTTACATTTTTGCTTATATCTCGAAAAGTACGCGAGATAAATTAATTATTCAGCAACCAAATTAAAGCCGAATGTTCATTCTTTGAAACGTATATACTGGTATAATTGTAGCAGTTACTGTTTTCGCGTAATTCGCTGTCAAATTTGAATAAACTTTTTTTTAAGCTTCGAAAAAGCAGTGTCTTTACATTTTTGCTTATATCTCGAAAAGTTCGCGAGATAAATTAATTGTTGAGCTACCAAATTAAAGCTGAATGTTCATTCTTTGAAACGTATACACTGGTATAATTGTAGCAGTTACTATTTTCGCGTAATTCGCTGTCAAAGTTGAATAAACTTTTTTTTAAGCTTCGAAAAAGCAGTGTCTTTACATTTTTGCTTATATCTCGAAAAGTACGCGAGATAAATTAATTATTCAGCTACCAAATTAAAGCCGAATGACCATTCTTTTAAACGTATATACTGGTATAATTGTAGCAGTTACTATTTTCGCGTAATTCGCTGTCAAAGCTGAATAAACTTTTTTTTAAGCTTCGAAAAAGCAGTGTCTTTACATTTTTGCTTATATCTCGAAAAGTACGCGAGATAAATTAATTATTCAGCTACCAAATTAAAGCCGAATGTCCATTCTTTGAAACGTATATACTAGTATAATTGTAGCAGTTACTATTTTCGCGTAATTCGCTGTCAAAGTTGAATAAACTTTTTTTTAAGCTTCGAAAAAGCAGTGTCTTTACATTTTTGCTTATATCTCGAAAAGTTCGCGAGATAAATTAATTGTTGAGCTACCAAATTAAAGCTGAATGTTCATTCTTTGAAACGTATAGACTGGTATAATTGTAGCAGTTACTATTTTCGCGTAATTCGCTGTCAAAGTTGAATAAACTTTTTTTTAAGCTTCGAAAAAGCAGTGTCTTTACATTTTTGCTTATATCTCGAAAAGTACGTGAGATAACTTAATTATTCAGCAACCAAATTAAAGCCGAATGTTCATTCTTTGAAACGTATATACTGGTTTGCTTATATCTCAAAAAGTACGCGAGATAAATTAATTATTCAGCTACCAAATTAAAGCCGAATGTCCATTGTTTGAAACGTATATACTGGTATAATTGTAGCAGTTACTGTTTTCGCCTAATTCGCTGTCAAAGTTGAATAAACTTTTTTTTAAGCTTCGAAAAAGCAGTGTCTTTACATTTTTGCTTATATCTCGAAAAGTACGCGAGATAAATTAATTATTCAGCCACCAAATTAAAGCCGAATGACCATTCTTTTAAACGTATATACTGGTATAATTGTAGCAGTTACTATTTTCGCGTAATTCGCTGTCAAAACTGAATAAACTTTTTTTTAAGCTTCGAAAAAGCAGTGTCTTTACATTTTTGCTTATATCTCGAAAAGTACGCGAGATAAATTAATTATTCAGCTACCAAATTAAAGCCGAATGACCATTCTTTGAAACGTATATACTGGTATAATTGTAGCAGTTACTATTTTCGCGTAATTCGCTGTCTAAGCTGAATAAACTTTTTTTTAAGCTTCGAAAAAGCAGTGTCTTTACATTTTTGCTTATATCTCGAAAAGTTCGCGAGATAAATTAATTATTCAGCTACCAAATTAAAGCCGAATGTCCATTCTTTGAAACGTATATAATAGTATAATTGTAGCAGTTACTATTTTCGCGTAATTCGCTGTCAAAGTTGAATAAACTTTTTTTTAAGCTTCGAAAAAGCAGTGTCTTTACATTTTTGCTTATATCTCGAAAAGTACGCGAGATAAATTAATTATTCAGCAACCAAATTAAAGCCGAATGTTCATTCTTTGAAACGTATGTACTGGTATAATTGTAGCAGTTACTGTTTTCGCGTAATTCGATGTCAAATTTGAATAAACTTTTTTTTAAACTTCGAAAAAGCAGTGTCTTTACATTTTTGCTTATATCTCGAAAAGTTCGCGAGATAAATTAATTGTTGATCTACCAAATTAAAGCTGAATGTTCATTTTTTAAAACGTATACACTGGTATAATTGTAGCAGTTACTATTTTCGCGTAATTCGCTGTCAAAACTGAATAAACTTTTTTTAAGCTTCGAAAAAGCAGTGTCTTTACATTTTTGCTTATATCTCGAAAAGTACGCGAGATAAATTAATTATTCAGCTACCAAATTAAAGCCGAATGTCCATTCTTTGAAACGTATATACTAGTATAATTGTAGCAGTTACTATTTTCGCGTAATTCGCTGTCAAAGTTGAATAAACTTTTTTTTAAGCTTTGAAAAAGTAGTGTTTTTACATTTTTGCTTATATCCCGAAAAGTACGCGAGATAAATTAATTATTCAGCAACCAAATTAAAGCCGAATGTTCATTCTTTGCAACGTATATACTGGTATAATTGTAGCAGTTACTGTTTTCGCGTAATTCGCTGTCAAATTTGAATAAACTTTTTTTTTAAGCTTCGAAAAAGCAGTGTCTTTACATTTTTGCTTATATCTCGAAAAGTACGCGAGATAAATTAATTATTCAGCTACCAAATTAAAGCCGAATGACCATTCTTTGAAACGTATATACTGGTATCATTGTAGCAGTTACTATTTTCGCGTAATTGGCTGTCAAAGCTGAATAAACTTTTTTTAAGCTTCGAAAAAGCAGTGTCTTTACATTTTTGCTTATATCTCGAAAAGTACGCGAGATAAATTAATTATTCAGCTACCAAATTAAAGCCGAATGTCCATTCTTTGAAACGTATATACTGGTATAATTGTAGCAGTTACTATTTTCGCGTAATTCGCTGTCAAAGTTGAATAAACTTTTTTTTAAGCTTCGAAAAAGCAGTGTCTTTACATTTTTGCTTATATCTCGAAAAGTACGCGAGATAAATTAATTATTCAGCAACCAAATTAAAGCCGAATGTTCATTCTTTGAAACGTATATACTGGTATAATTGTAGCAGTTACTGTTTTCGCGTAATTCGCTGTCAAATTTGAATAAACTTTTTTTTAAGCTTCGAAAAAGCAGTGTCTTTACATTTTTGCTTATATCTCGAAAAGTTCGCGAGATAAATTAATTGTTGAGCTACCAAATTAAAGCTGAATGTTCATTCTTTGAAACGTATACACTGGTATAATTGTAGCAGTTACTATTTTCGCGTAATTCGCTGTCAAAGTTGAATAAACTTTTTTTTAAGCTTCGAAAAAGCAGTGTCTTTACATTTTTGCTTATATCTCGAAAAGTACGCGAGATAAATTAATTATTCAGCTACCAAATTAAAGCCGAATGACCATTCTTTTAAACGTATATACTGGTATAATTGTAGCAGTTACTATTTTCGCGTAATTCGCTGTCAAAGCTGAATAAACTTTTTTTTAAGCTTCGAAAAAGCAGTGTCTTTACATTTTTGCTTATATCTCGAAAAGTACGCGAGATAAATTAATTATTCAGCTACCAAATTAAAGCCGAATGACCATTCTTTTAAACGTATATACTGGTATAATTGTAGCAGTTACTATTTTCGCGTAATTCGCTGTCAAAGCTGAATAAACTTTTTTTTAAGCTTCGAAAAAGCAGTGTCTTTACATTTTTGCTTATATCTCGAAAAGTACGCGAGATAAATTAATTATTCAGCTACCAAATTAAAGCCGAATGACCATTCTTTGAAACGTATATACTGGTATAATTGTAGCAGTTACTATTTTCGCGTAATTCGCTGTCAAAGCTGAATAAACTTTTTTTTAAGCTTCGAAAAAGCAGTGTCTTTACATTTTTGCTTATATCTCGAAAAGTACGCGAGATAAATTAATTATTCAGCTACCAAATTAAAGCCGAATGTTCATTCTTTGAAACGTATATACTGGTATAATTGTAGCAGTTACTGTTTTCGCGTAATTCGCTGTCAAATTTGAATAAACTTTTTTTTAAGCTTCGAAAAAGCAGTGTCTTTACATTTTTGCTTATATCTCGAAAAGTTCGCGAGATAAATTAATTGTTGAGCTACCAAATTAAAGCTGAATGTTCATTCTTTGAAACGTATACACTGGTATAAATGTAGCAGTTACTATTTTCGCGTAATTCGCTGTCAAAGTTGAATAAACTTTTTTTTAAGCTTCGAAAAAGCAGTGTCTTTACATTTTTGCTTATATCTCGAAAAGTACGTGAGATAAGTTAATTATTCAGCAACCAAATTAAAGCCGAATGTTCATTCTTTGAAACGTATATACTGGTTTGCTTATATCTCAAAAAGTACGCGAGATAAATTAATTATTCAGCTACCAAATTAAAGCCGAATGTCCATTGTTTGAAACGTATATACTGGTATAATTGTAGCAGTTACTGTTTTCGCCTAATTCGCTGACAAAGTTGAATAAACTTTTTTTTAAGTTTCGGAAAAGCAGTGTCTTTACATTTTTGCTTATATCTCGAAAAGTACGCGAGATAAATTAATTATTCAGCTACCAAATTAAAGCCGAATGTCCATTCTTTGAATCGTATATACTAGTATAATTGTAGCAATTACTATTTTCGCGTAATTCGCTGTCAAAGTTGAATAAACTTTTTTTTAAGCTTCGAAAAAGCAGTGTCTTTACATTTTTGCTTATATCTCGAAAAGTACGTGAGATAAGTTAATTATTCAGCAACCAAATTAAAGCCGAATGTTCATTCTTTGAAACGTATATACTGGTTTGCTTATATCTCAAAAAGTACGCGAGATAAATTAATTATTCAGCTACCAAATTAAAGCCGAATGTCCATTGTTTGAAACGTATATACTGGTATAATTGTAGCAGTTACTGTTTTCGCCTAATTCGCTGTCAAAGTTGAATAAACTTTTTTTTAAGCTTCGAAAAAGCAGTGTCTTTACATTTTTGCTTATATCTCGAAAAGTACGCGAGATAAATTAATTATTCAGCTACCAAATTAAAGCCGAATGACCATTCTTTTAAACGTATATACTGGTATAATTGTAGCAGTTACTATTTTCGCGTAATTCGCTGTCAAAGCTGAATAAACTTTTTTTTAAGCTTCGAAAAAGCAGTGTCTTTACATTTTTGCTTATATCTCGAAAAGTACGCGAGATAAATTAATTATTCAGCTACCAAATTAAAGCCGAATGACCATTCTTTGAAACGTATATACTGGTATAATTGTAGCAGTTACTATTTTCGCGTAATTCGCTGTCAAAGCTGAATAAACTTTTTTTTAAGCTTCGAAAAAGCAGTGTCTTTACATTTTTGCTTATATCTCGAAAAGTACGCGAGATAAATTAATTATTCAGCTACCAAATTAAAGCCGAATGTTCATTCTTTGAAACGTATATACTGGTATAATTGTAGCAGTTACTGTTTTCGCGTAATTCGCTGTCAAATTTGAATAAACTTTTTTTTAAGCTTCGAAAAAGCAGTGTCTTTACATTTTTGCTTATATCTCGAAAAGTTCGCGAGATAAATTAATTGTTGAGCTACCAAATTAAAGCTGAATGTTCATTCTTTGAAACGTATACACTGGTATAAATGTAGCAGTTACTATTTTCGCGTAATTCGCTGTCAAAGTTGAATAAACTTTTTTTTAAGCTTCGAAAAAGCAGTGTCTTTACATTTTTGCTTATATCTCGAAAAGTACGTGAGATAAGTTAATTATTCAGCAACCAAATTAAAGCCGAATGTTCATTCTTTGAAACGTATATACTGGTTTGCTTATATCTCAAAAAGTACGCGAGATAAATTAATTATTCAGCTACCAAATTAAAGCCGAATGTCCATTGTTTGAAACGTATATACTGGTATAATTGTAGCAGTTACTGTTTTCGCCTAATTCGCTGACAAAGTTGAATAAACTTTTTTTTAAGTTTCGGAAAAGCAGTGTCTTTACATTTTTGCTTATATCTCGAAAAGTACGCGAGATAAATTAATTATTCAGCTACCAAATTAAAGCCGAATGTCCATTCTTTGAATCGTATATACTAGTATAATTGTAGCAATTACTATTTTCGCGTAATTCGCTGTCAAAGTTGAATAAACTTTTTTTTAAGCTTCGAAAAAGTAGTGTCTTTACATTTTTGCTTATATCTCGAAAAGTACGCGAGATAAATTAATTATTCAGCAACCAAATTAAAGCCGAATGTTCATTCTTTGAAACGTATATACTGGTATAATTGTAGCAGTTACTGTTTTCGCGTAATTCGCTGTCAAATTTGAATAAACTTTTTTTTTAAGCTTCGAAAAAGCAGTGTCTTTACATTTTTGCTTATATCTCGAAAAGTACGCGAGATAAATTAATTATTCAGCTACCAAATTAAAGCCGAATGTTCATTCTTTGAAACGTATATACTGGTATAATTGTAGCAGTTACTATTTTCGCGTAATTCGCTGTCAAAGCTGAATAAACTTTTTTTAAGCTTCGAAAAAGCAGTGTCTTTACATTTTTGCTTATATCTCGAAAAGTACGCGAGATAAATTAATTATTCAGCTACCAAATTAAAGCCGAATGTTCATTCTTTGAAACGTATATACTGGTATAATTGCAGCAGTTACTGTTTTCGCGTAATTCGCTGTCAAATTTGAATAAACTTTTTTTTTAAGCTTCGAAAAAGCAGTGTCTTTACATTTTTGCTTATATCTCGAAAAGTACGCGAGATAAATTAATTATTCAGCTACCAAATTAAAGCCGAATGACCATTCTTTGAAACGTATATACTGGTATAATTGTAGCAGTTACTATTTTCGCGTAATTCGCTGTCAAAGCTGAATAAACTTTTTTTTAAGCTTCGAAAAAGCAGTGTCTTTACATTTTTGCTTATATCTCGAAAAGTTCGCGAGATAAATTATTTGTTGAGCTACCAAATTAAAGCCGAATGTTCATTCTTTGAAACGTATACACTGATATAATTGTAGCAGTTACTGTTTTCGCGTAATTCGCTGTCAAAGTTGAATAAACTTTTTTTTAAGCTTCGAAAAAGCAGTGTCTTTACATTTTTGCTTATATCTCGAAAAGTACGTGAGATAAGTTAATTATTCAGCAACCAAATTAAAGCCGAATGTTCATTCTTTGAAACGTATATACTGGTTTGCTTATATCTCAAAAAGTACGCGAGATAAATTAATTATTCAGCTACCAAATTAAAGCCGAATGTCCATTGTTTGAAACGTATATACTGGTATAATTGTAGCAGTTACTGTTTTCGCCTAATTCGCTGTCAAAGTTGAATAAACTTTTTTTTAAGCTTCGAAAAAGCAGTGTCTTTACATTTTTGCTTATATCTCGAAAAGTACGCGAGATAAATTAATTATTCAGCTACCAAATTAAAGCCGAATGACCATTCTTTGAAACGTATATACTGGTATAATTGTAGCAGTTACTATTTTCGCGTAATTCGCTGTCAAAGCTGAATAAACTTTTTTTTAAGCTTCGAAAAAGCAGTGTCTTTACATTTTTGCTTATATCTCGAAAAGTTCGCGAGATAAATTATTTGTTGAGCTACCAAATTAAAGCCGAATGTTCTTTCTTTGAAACGTATACACTGGTATAATTGTAGCAGTTACTGTTTTCGCGTAATTCGCTGTCAAATTTGAATAAATTTTTTTTAAGCTTCGAAAAAGCAGTGTCTTTACATTTTTGCTTATATCTCGAAAAGTACGCGAGATAAATTATTTGTTGAGCTACCAAATTAAAGCCGAATGTTCATTCTTTGAAACGTATACACTGGTATAATTGTAGCAGTTACTGTTTTCGCGTAATTCGCTGTCAAATTTAAATAAACTTTTTTTAAGCTTCGAAAAAGCAGTGTCTTTACATTTTTGCTTATATCTCGAAAAGTACGCGAGATAAATTAATTATTGAGCTACCAAATTAAAGCCGAATATTCATTCTTTGAAACATATACACTGGTATGATTATAGCAGTTACTGTTTTCGCGTAATTCGCTGTCAAAGTTGAATAAACTTTTTTTAAGCTTCGAAAAAGCAGTGTCTTTACATTTTTGCTTATATCTCGAAAAGTTCGCGAGATAAATTTATTGTTGAGCTACCAAATTAAAGCCAAATGTTCATTCCTTGAAACGTATACACTGGTATAAATGTAGAAGTTACTGTTTTCGCGTAATTCGCTGTCAAATTTGAATAAACTTTTTTTAAGCTTTGAAAAGGCAGTGTATTTACATTTTTGCTAATATCTCGAAAAGTACGCGAGATAAATTAATTGTTGAGCTACCAAATTAAAGCTTCGAAAAAGCAGTCTCTTTACATTTTTGCTTATATCTCGAAAAGTACGCGAGATAAATTAATTATTCAGCTACCAAATTAAAGCCGAATGTCCATTGTTTGAAACGTATACACTGGTATAATTGTAGCAGTTACTATTTTCGCGTAATTCGCTGTCAAAGTTGAATAAACTTTTTTTTAAGCTTCGAAAAAGCAGTGTCTTTACATTTTTGCTTATATCTCGAAAAGTACGTGAGATAAATTAATTATTCAGCAACCAAATTAAAGCCGAATGTTCATTCTTTGAAACGTATATACTGGTATAATTGTAGCAGTTACTGTTTTCGCCTAATTCGCAGTCAAAATTGAATAAACTTTTTTTTAAGCTTCGAAAAAGCAGTGTCTTTACATTTTTGCTTATATCTCGAAAAGTACGCGAGATAAATTATTTGTTGAGCTACCAAATTAAAGCCGAATATTCATTCTTTGAAACATATACACTGGTATAATTGTAGCAGTTACTGTTTTCGCGTAATTCGCTGTCAAATTTAAATAAACTTTTTTTAAGCTTCGAAAAAGCAGTGTCTTTACATTTTTGCTTATATCTCGAAAAGTACGCGAGATAAATTAATTATTGAGCTACCAAATTAAAGCCGAATATTCATTCTTTGAAACATATACACTGGTATAATTATAGCAGTTACTGTTTTCGCGTAATTCGCTGTCAAAGTTGAATAAACTTTTTTTAAGCTTCGAAAAAGCAGTGTCTTTACATTTTTGCTTATATCTCGAAAAGTTCGCGAGATAAATTTATTGTTGAGCTACCAAATTAAAGCCAAATGTTCATTCCTTGAAACGTATACACTGGTATAAATGTAGAAGTTACTGTTTTCGCGTAATTCGCTGTCAAATTTGAATAAACTTTTTTTAAGCTTTGAAAAGGCAGTGTATTTACATTTTTGCTAATATCTCGAAAAGTACGCGAGATAAATTAATTGTTGAGCTACCAAATTAAAGCTTCGAAAAAGCAGTCTCTTTACATTTTTGCTTATATCTCGAAAAGTACGCGAGATAAATTAATTATTCAGCTACCAAATTAAAGCCGAATGTCCATTGTTTGAAACGTATACACTGGTATAATTGTAGCAGTTACTATTTTCGCGTAATTCGCTGTCAAAGTTGAATAAACTTTTTTTTAAGCTTCGAAAAAGCAGTGTCTTTACATTTTTGCTTATATCTCGAAAAGTACGTGAGATAAATTAATTATTCAGCAACCAAATTAAAGCCGAATGTTCATTCTTTGAAACGTATATACTGGTATAATTGTAGCAGTTACTGTTTTCGCCTAATTCGCTGTCAAAGTTGAATAAACTTTTTTTTAAGCTTCGAAAAAGCAGTGTCTTTACATTTTTGCTTATATCTCGAAAAGTTCGCGAGATAAATTATTTGTTGAGCTACCAAATTAAAGCCGAATGTTCATTCATTGAAACGTATACACTGATATAATTGTAGCAGTTACTGTTTTCGCGTAATTCGCTGTCAAAGTTGAATAAACTTTTTTTTAAGCTTCGAAAAAGCAGTGTCTTTACATTTTTGCTTATATCTCGAAAAGTACGCGAGATAAATTATTTGTTGAGCTACCAAATTAAAGCCGAATATTCATTCTTTGAAACATATACACTGGTATAATTATAGCAGTTACTGTTTTCGCGTAATTCGCTGTCAAAGTTGAATAAACTTTTTTTAAGCTTCGAAAAAGCAGTGTCTTTACATTTTTGCTTATATCTCGAAAAGTTCGCGAGATAAATTTATTGTTGAGCTACCAAATTAAAGCCAAATGTTCATTCCTTGAAACGTATACACTGGTATAAATGTAGAAGTTACTGTTTTCGCGTAATTCGCTGTCAAATTTGAATAAACTTTTTTTAAGCTTTGAAAAGGCAGTGTATTTACATTTTTGCTAATATCTCGAAAAGTACGCGAGATAAATTAATTGTTGAGCTACCAAATTAAAGCTTCGAAAAAGCAGTCTCTTTACATTTTTGCTTATATCTCGAAAAGTACGCGAGATAAATTAATTATTCAGCTACCAAATTAAAGCCGAATGTCCATTGTTTGAAACGTATACACTGGTATAATTGTAGCAGTTACTATTTTCGGGTAATTCGCTGTCAAAGTTGAATAAACTTTTTTTTAAGCTTCGAAAAAGCAGTGTCTTTACATTTTTGCTTATATCTCGAAAAGTACGTGAGATAAATTAATTATTCAGCAACCAAATTAAAGCCGAATGTTCATTCTTTGAAACGTATATACTGGTATAATTGTAGCAGTTACTGTTTTCGCCCAATTCGCTGTCAAAATTGAATAAACTTTTTTTTAAGCTTCGAAAAAGCAGTGTCTTTACATTTTTGCTTATATCTCGAAAAGTACGCGAGATAAATTATTTGTTGAGCTACCAAATTAAAGCCGAATATTTATTCTTTGAAACATATACACTGGTATAATTATAGCAGTTACTGTTTTCGCGTAATTCGCTGTCAAAGTTGAATAAACTTTTTTTAAGCTTCGAAAAAGCAGTGTCTTTACATTTTTGCTTATATCTCGAAAAGTTCGCGAGATAAATTTATTGTTGAGCTACCAAATTAAAGCCAAATGTTCATTCCTTGAAACGTATACACTGGTATAAATGTAGAAGTTACTGTTTTCGCGTAATTCGCTGTCAAATTTGAATAAACTTTTTTTAAGCTTTGAAAAGGCAGTGTATTTACATTTTTGCTAATATCTCGAAAAGTACGCGAGATAAATTAATTGTTGAGCTACCAAATTAAAGCTTCGAAAAAGCAGTCTCTTTACATTTTTGCTTATATCTCGAAAAGTACGCGAGATAAATTAATTATTCAGCTACCAAATTAAAGCCGAATGTCCATTGTTTGAAACGTATAAACTGGTATAATTGTAGCAGTTACTATTTTCGCGTAATTCGCTGTCAAAGTTGAATAAACTTTTTTTTAAGCTTCGAAAAAGCAGTGTCTTTACATTTTTGCTTATATCTCGAAAAGTACGTGAGATAAATTAATTATTCAGCAACCAAATTAAAGCCGAATGTTCATTCTTTGAAACGTATATACTGGTTTGCTTATATCTCAAAAAGTACGCGAGATAAATTAATTATTCAGCTACCAAATTAAAGCCGAATGTCCATTGTTTGAAACGTATATACTGGTATATTTGTAGCAGTTACTGTTTTTGCCTAATTCGCTGTCAAATTTGAATAAACTTTTTTTTAAGCTTCGAAAAAGCAGTGTCTTTACATTTTTGCTTATATCTCGAAAAGTACGCGAGATAAATTAATTATTCAGCTACCAAATTAAAGCCGAATGACCATTCTTTGAAACGTATATACTGGTATAATTGTAGCAGTTACTATTTTCGCGTAATTCGCTGTCAAAGCTGAATAAACTTTTTTTTAAGCTTCGAAAAAGCAGTGTCTTTACATTTTTGCTTATATCTCGAAAAGTACGCGAGATAAATTAATTATTCAGCTACCAAATTAAAGCCGAATGACCATTCTTTGAAACGTATATACTGGTATAATTGTAGCAGTTACTATTTTCGCGTAATTCGCTGTCAAAGCTGAATAAACTTTTTTTTAAGCTTCGAAAAAGCAGTGTCTTTACATTTTTGCTTATATCTCGAAAAGTACGAGAGATAAATTAATTATTCAGCTACCAAATTAAAGCCGAATGTCCATTCTTTGAAACGTATATACTAGTATAATTGTAGCAGTTACTATTTTTGCCTAATTCGCTGTCAAAGTTGAATAAACTTTTTTTTAAGCTTCGAAAAAGCAGTGTCTTTACATTTTTGCTTATATCTCGAAAAGTACGCGAGATAAATTAATTATTCAGCTACCAAATTAAAGCCGAATGTCCATTCTTTGAAACGTATATACTAGTATAATTGTAGCAGTTACTATTTTCGCGTAATTCGCTGTCAAAGTTGAATAAACTTTTTTTTAAGCTTCGAAAAAGCAGTGTCTTTACATTTTTGCTTATATCTCGAAAAGTACGCGAGATAAATTAATTATTCAGCAACCAAATTAAAGCCGAATGTTCATTCTTTGAAACGTATATACTGGTATAATTGTATCAGTTACTGTTTTCGCGTAATTCGCTGTCAAATTTGAATAAACTTTTTTTTAAGCTTCGAAAAAGCAGTGTCTTTACATTTTTGCTTATATCTCGAAAAGTTCGCGAGATAAATTAATTGTTGAGCTACCAAATTAAAGCTGAATGTTCATTCTTTGAAACGTATACACTGGTATAATTGTAGCAGTTACTATTTTCGCGTAATTCGCTGTCAAAATTGAATAAACTTTTTTTTAAGCTTCGAAAAAGCAGTGTCTTTACATTTTTGCTTATATCTCGAAAAGTACGCGAGATAAATTAATTATTCAGCAACTAAATTAAAGCCCAATGTTCATTCTTTGAAACGTATATACTGGTATAATTGTAGCAGTTACTGTTTTCGCGTAATTCGCTGTCAAATTTGAATAAACTTTTTTTTTAAGCTTCGAAAAAGCAGTGTCTTTACATTTTTGCTTATATCTCGAAAAGTGCGCGAGATAAATTAATTATTCAGCTACCAAATTAAAGCCGAATGACCATTCTTTGAAACGTATATACTGGTATAATTGTAGCAGTTACTATTTTCGCGTAATTCGCTGTCAAAGCTGAATAAACTTTTTTTTAAGCTTCGAAAAAGCAGTGTCTTTACATTTTTGCTTATATCTCGAAAAGTACGCGAGATAAATTATTTGTTGAGCTACCAAATTAAAGCCGAATATTCATTCTTTGAAACATATACACTGGTATAATTATAGCAGTTACTGTTTTCGCGTAATTCGCTGTCAAAGTTGAATAAACTTTTTTTAAGCTTCGAAAAAGCAGTGTCTTTACATTTTTGCTTATATCTCGAAAAGTTCGCGAGATAAATTTATTGTTGAGCTACCAAATGTTCATTCCTTGAAACGTATACACTGGTATAAATGTAGAAGTTACTGTTTTCGCGTAATTCGCTGTCAAATTTGAATAAACTTTTTTTTAAGCTTCGAAAAAGCAGTGTCTTTACATTTTTGCTTATATCTCGAAAAGTACGTGAGATAAATTAATTATTCAGCAACCAAATTAAAGCCGAATGTTCATTCTTTGAAACGTATATACTGGTATAATTGTAGCAGTTACTGTTTTCGCCTAATTCGCTGTCAAAGTTGAATAAACTTTTTTTTAAGCTTCGAAAAAGCAGTGTCTTTACATTTTTGCTTATATCTCGAAAAGTTCGCGAGATAAATTATTTGTTGAGCTACCAAATTTAAGCCGAATGTTCATTCTTTGAAACGTATACACTGATATAATTGTAGCAGTTACTGTTTTCGCGTAATTCGCTGTCAAAGTTGAATAAACTTTTTTTTAAGCTTCGAAAAAGCAGTGTCTTTACATTTTTGCTTATATCTCGAAAAGTACGCGAGATAAATTAATTATTGAGCTACCAAATTAAAGCCGAATATTCATTCTTTGAAACATATACACTGGTATGATTATAGCAGTTACTGTTTTCGCGTAATTCGCTGTCAAAGTTGAATAAACTTTTTTTAAGCTTCGAAAAAGCAGTGTCTTTACATTTTTGCTTATATCTCGAAAAGTTCGCGAGATAAATTTATTGTTGAGCTACCAAATTAAAGCCAAATGTTCATTCCTTGAAACGTATACACTGGTATAAATGTAGAAGTTACTGTTTTCGCGTAATTCGCTGTCAAATTTGAATAAACTTTTTTTAAGCTTTGAAAAGGCAGTGTATTTACATTTTTGCTAATATCTCGAAAAGTACGCGAGATAAATTAATTGTTGAGCTACCAAATTAAAGCTTCGAAAAAGCAGTCTCTTTACATTTTTGCTTATATCTCGAAAAGTACGCGAGATAAATTAATTATTCAGCTACCAAATTAAAGCCGAATGTCCATTGTTTGAAACGTATACACTGGTATAATTGTAGCAGTTACTATTTTCGCGTAATTCGCTGTCAAAGTTGAATAAACTTTTTTTTAAGCTTCGAAAAAGCAGTGTCTTTACATTTTTGCTTATATCTCGAAAAGTACGTGAGATAAATTAATTATTCAGCAACCAAATTAAAGCCGAATGTTCATTCTTTGAAACGTATATACTGGTATAATTGTAGCAGTTACTGTTTTCGCCTAATTCGCAGTCAAAATTGAATAAACTTTTTTTTAAGCTTCGAAAAAGCAGTGTCTTTACATTTTTGCTTATATCTCGAAAAGTACGCGAGATAAATTATTTGTTGAGCTACCAAATTAAAGCCGAATATTCATTCTTTGAAACATATACACTGGTATAATTGTAGCAGTTACTGTTTTCGCGTAATTCGCTGTCAAATTTAAATAAACTTTTTTTAAGCTTCGAAAAAGCAGTGTCTTTACATTTTTGCTTATATCTCGAAAAGTACGCGAGATAAATTAATTATTGAGCTACCAAATTAAAGCCGAATATTCATTCTTTGAAACATATACACTGGTATAATTATAGCAGTTACTGTTTTCGCGTAATTCGCTGTCAAATTTGAATAAACTTTTTTTAAGCTTCGAAAAAGCAGTGTCTTTACATTTTTGCTTATATCTCGAAAAGTTCGCGAGATAAATTTATTGTTGAGCTACCAAATTAAAGCCAAATGTTCATTCCTTGAAACGTATACACTGGTATAAATGTAGAAGTTACTGTTTTCGCGTAATTCGCTGTCAAATTTGAATAAACTTTTTTTAAGCTTTGAAAAGGCAGTGTATTTACATTTTTGCTAATATCTCGAAAAGTACGCGAGATAAATTAATTGTTGAGCTACCAAATTAAAGCTTCGAAAAAGCAGTCTCTTTACATTTTTGCTTATATCTCGAAAAGTACGCGAGATAAATTAATTATTCAGCTACCAAATTAAAGCCGAATGTCCATTGTTTGAAACGTATACACTGGTATAATTGTAGCAGTTACTATTTTCGCGTAATTCGCTGTCAAAGTTGAATAAACTTTTTTTTAAGCTTCGAAAAAGCAGTGTCTTTACATTTTTGCTTATATCTCGAAAAGTACGTGAGATAAATTAATTATTCAGCAACCAAATTAAAGCCGAATGTTCATTCTTTGAAACGTATATACTGGTATAATTGTAGCAGTTACTGTTTTCGCCTAATTCGCTGTCAAAGTTGAATAAACTTTTTTTTAAGCTTCGAAAAAGCAGTGTCTTTACATTTTTGCTTATATCTCGAAAAGTACGCGAGATAAATTATTTGTTGAGCTACCAAATTAAAGCCGAATATTCATTCTTTGAAACATATACACTGGTATAATTATAGCAGTTACTGTTTTCGCGTAATTCGCTGTCAAAGTTGAATAAACTTTTTTTAAGCTTCGAAAAAGCAGTGTCTTTACATTTTTGCTTATATCTCGAAAAGTTCGCGAGATAAATTTATTGTTGAGCTACCAAATTAAAGCCAAATGTTCATTCCTTGAAACGTATACACTGGTATAAATGTAGAAGTTACTGTTTTCGCGTAATTCGCTGTCAAATTTGAATAAACTTTTTTTAAGCTTTGAAAAGGCAGTGTATTTACATTTTTGCTAATATCTCGAAAAGTACGCGAGATAAATTAATTGTTGAGCTACCAAATTAAAGCTTCGAAAAAGCAGTCTCTTTACATTTTTGCTTATATCTCGAAAAGTACGCGAGATAAATTAATTATTCAGCTACCAAATTAAAGCCGAATGTCCATTGTTTGAAACGTATACACTGGTATAATTGTAGCAGTTACTGTTTTCGCCTAATTCGCTGTCAAAGTTGAATAAACTTTTTTTTAAGCTTCGAAAAAGCAGTGTCTTTACATTTTTGCTTATATCTCGAAAAGTTCGCGAGATAAATTATTTGTTGAGCTACCAAATTAAAGCCGAATGTTCATTCTTTGAAACGTATACACTGATATAATTGTAGCAGTTACTGTTTTCGCGTAATTCGCTGTCAAAGTTGAATAAACTTTTTTTTAAGCTTCGAAAAAGCAGTGTCTTTACATTTTTGCTTATATCTCGAAAAGTACGCGAGATAAATTATTTGTTGAGCTACCAAATTAAAGCCGAATATTCATTCTTTGAAACATATACACTGGTATAATTATAGCAGTTACTGTTTTCGCGTTATTCGCTGTCAAAGTTGAATAAACTTTTTTTAAGCTTCGAAAAAGCAGTGTCTTTACATTTTTGCTTATATCTCGAAAAGTTCGCGAGATAAATTTATTGTTGAGCTACCAAATTAAAGCCAAATGTTCATTCCTTGAAACGTATACACTGGTATAAATGTAGAAGTTACTGTTTTCGCGTAATTCGCTGTCAAATTTGAATAAACTTTTTTTAAGCTTTGAAAAGGCAGTGTATTTACATTTTTGCTAATATCTCGAAAAGTACGCGAGATAAATTAATTGTTGAGCTACCAAATTAAAGCTTCGAAAAAGCAGTCTCTTTACATTTTTGCTTATATCTCGAAAAGTACGCGAGATAAATTAATTATTCAGCCACCAAATTAAAGCCGAATGTTCATTCTTTGAAACGTATATACTGGTATAATTGTATCAGTTACTGTTTTCGCGTAATTCGCTGTCAAATTTGAATAAACTTTTTTTTAAGCTTCGAAAAAGCAGTGTCTTTACATTTTTGCTTATATCTCGAAAAGTTCGCGAGATAAATTAATTGTTGAGCTACCAAATTAAAGCTGAATGTTCATTCTTTGAAACGTATACACTGGTATAATTGTAGCAGTTACTATTTTCGCGTAATTCGCTGTCAAAATTGAATAAACTTTTTTTTAAGCTTCGAAAAAGCAGTGTCTTTACATTTTTGCTTATATCTCGAAAAGTACGCGAGATAAATTAATTATTCAGCAACTAAATTAAAGCCCAATGTTCATTCTTTCAAACGTATATACTGGTATAGTTGTAGCAGTTACTGTTTTCGCGTAATTCGCTGTCAAATTTGAATAAACTTTTTTTTTAAGCTTCGAAAAAGCAGTGTCTTTACATTTTTGCTTATATCTCGAAAAGTGCGCGAGATAAATTAATTATTCAGCTACCAAATTAAAGCCGAATGACCATTCTTTGAAACGTATATACTGGTATAATTGTAGCAGTTACTATTTTCGCGTAATTCGCTGTCAAAGCTGAATAAACTTTTTTTTAAGCTTTGAAAAAGCAGTGTCTTTACATTTTTGCTTATATCTCGAAAAGTACGCGAGATAAATTAATTATTCATCTACCAAATTAAAGCCGAATGTCCATTCTTTGAAACGTATATACTAGTATAATTGTAGCAGTTACTATTTTCGCGTAATTCGCTGTCAAAGTTGAATAAACTTTTTTTTAAGCTTCGAAAAAGCAGTGTCTTTACATTTTTGCTTATATCTCGAAAAGTACGCGAGATAAATTAATTATTCAGCAACCAAATTAAAGCCGAATGTTCATTCTTTGAAACGTATATACTGGTATAATTGTAGCAGTTACTGTTTTCGCGTAATTCGCCGTCAAATTTGAATAAACTTTTTTTTAAGCTTCGAAAAAGCAGTGTCTTTACATTTTTGCTTATATCTCGAAAAGTTCGCGAGATAAATTAATTGTTGAGCTACCAAATTAAAGCTGAATGTTCATTCTTTGAAACGTATACACTGGTATAATTGTAGCAGTTACTATTTTCGCGTAATTCGCTGTCAAAACTGAATAAACTTTTTTTAAGCTTCGAAAAAGCAGTGTCTTTACATTTTTGCTTATATCTCGAAAAGTACGCGAGATAAATTAATTATTCAGCTACCAAATTAAAGCCGAATGTCCATTCTTTAAAACGTATATACTAGTATAATTGTAGCAGTTACTATTTTCGCGTAAGTCGCTGTCAAAGTTGAATAAACTTTTTTTTAAGCTTCGAAAAAGCAGTGTCTTTACATTTTTGCTTATATCTCGAAAAGTACGTGAGATAAATTAATTATTCAGCAACCAAATTAAAGCCGAATGTTCATTCTTTGAAACGTATATACTGGTTTGCTTATATCTCAAAAAGTACGCGAGATAAATTAATTATTCAGCTACCAAATTAAAGCCGAATGTCCATTGTTTGAAACGTATATACTGGAATAATTGTAGCAGTTACTGTTTTCGCCTAATTCCCTGTTAAAGTTGAATAAACTTTTTTTTAAGCTTCGAAAAAGCAGTGTCTTTACATTTTTGCTTATATCTCGAAAAGTACGCGAGATAAATTAATTATTCAGCTACCAAATTAAAGCCGAATGACCATTCTTTTAAACGTATATACTGGTATAATTGTAGCAGTTACTATTTTCGCGTAATTCGCTGTCAAAGCTGAATAAACTTTTTTTTAAGCTTCCAAAAAGCAGTGTCTTTACATTTTTACTTATATCTCGAAAAGTACGCGAGATAAATTAATTATTCAGCTACCAAATTAAAGCCGAATGACCATTCTTTGAAACGTATATACTAGTATAATTGTAGCAGTTACTATTTTCGCGTAATTCGCTGTCAAAGTTGAATAAACTTTTTTTTAAGCTTCGAAAAAGTAGTGTCTTTACATTTTTGCTTATATCTCGAAAAGTACGCGAGATAAATTAATTATTCAGCAACCAAATTAAAGCCGAATGTTCATTCTTTGAAACGTATATACTGGTATAATTGTAGCAGTTACTGTTTTCGCGTAATTCGCTGTCAAATTTGAATAAACTTTTTTTTATGCTTCGAAAAAGCAGTGTCTTTACATTTTTGCTTATATCTCGAAAAGTACGCGAGATAAATTAATTATTCAGCTACCAAATTAAAGCCGAATGACCATTCTTTGAAACGTATATACTGGTATAATTGTAGCAGTTACTATTTTCGCGTAATTCGCTGTCAAAGCTGAATAAACTTTTTTTAAGCTTCGAAAAAGCAGTGTCTTTACATTTTTGCTTATATCTCGAAAAGTACGCGAGATAAATTAATTATTCAGCTACCAAATTAAAGCCGAATGTTCATTCTTTGAAACGTATATACTGGTATAATTGTAGCAGTTACTGTTTTCGCGTAATTCGCTGTCAAATTTGAATAAACTTTTTTTTTAAGCTTCGAAAAAGCAGTGTCTTTACATTTTTGCTTATATCTCGAAAAGTACGCGAGATAAATTAATTATTCAGCTACCAAATTAAAGCCGAATGACCATTCTTTGAAACGCATATACTGGTATAATTGTAGCAGTTACTATTTTCGCGTAATTCGCTGTCAAAGCTGAATAAACTTTTTTTTAAGCATCGAAAAAGCAGTGTCTTTACATTTTTGCTTATATCTCGAAAAGTACGCGAGATAAATTAATTATTCAGCTACCAAATTAAAGCCGAATGTTCATTCTTTGAAACGTATATACTGGTATAATTGTAGCAGTTACTGTTTTCGCGTAATTCGCTGTCAAATTTGAATAAACTTTTTTTAAGCTTCGAAAAAGCAGTGTCTTTACATTTTTGCTTATATCTCGAAAAGTTCGCGAGATAAATTAATTGTTGAGCTACCAAATTAAAGCTGAATGTTCATTCTTTGAAACGTATATACTGGTATAATTGTAGCAGTTACTATTTTCGCGTAATTCGCTGTCAAAACTGAATAAACTTTTTTTAAGCTTCGAAAAAGCAGTGTCTTTACATTTTTGCTTATATCTCGAAAAGTACGCGAGATAAATTAATTATTCAGCTACCAAATTAAAGCCGAATGTCCATTCTTTGAAACGTATATACTGGTATAATTGTAGCAGTTACTATTTTCGCGTAATTCGCTATCAAAGTTGAATAAACTTTTTTTTAAGCTTCGAAAAAGCAGTGTCTTTACATTTTTGCTTATATCTCGAAAAGTACGTGAGATAAATTAATTATTCAGCAACCAAATTAAAGCCGAATGTTCATTCTTTGAAATGTATATACTGGTTTGCTTATATCTCAAAAAGTACGCGAGATAAATTAATTATTCAGCTACCAAATTAAAGCCGAATGTCCATTGTTTGAAACGTATATACTGGTATAATTGTAGCAGTTACTATTTTCGCGTAATTCGCTGTCAAAGCTGAATAAACTTTTTTTTAAGCTTCGAAAAAGCAGTGTCTTTACATTTTTGCTTATATCTCGAAAAGTACGCGAGATAAATTAATTCTTGATATACCAAATTAAAGCCGAATGTTCATTCTTTGAAACGTATATACTGGTATAATTGTAGCAGTTACTGTTTTCGCCTAATTCGAAAAAGCAGTGTCTTTACATTTTTGCTTATATCTCGAAAAGTTCGCGAGATAAATTATTTGTTGAGCTACCAAATTAAAGCCGAATGTTCATTCTTTGAAACGTATATACTGGTATAATTGTAGCAGTTACTGTTTTCGCGTAATTCGCTGTCAAATTTGAATAAACTTTTTTTAAGCTTCGAAAAAGCAGTGTCTTTACATTTTTGCTTATATCTCGAAAAGTTCGCGAGATAAATTAATTGTTGAGCTACCAAATTAAAGCTGAATGTTCATTCTTTGAAACGTATATACTAGTATAATTGTAGCAGTTACTATTTTCGCGTAATTCGCTATCAAAGTTGAATAAACTTTTTTTTAAGCTTCGAAAAAGCAGTGTCTTTACATTTTTGCTTATATCTCGAAAAGTACGTGAGATAAATTAATTATTCAGCAACCAAATTAAAGCCGAATGTTCATTCTTTGAAATGTATATACTGGTTTGCTTATATCTCAAAAAGTACGCGAGATAAATTAATTATTCAGCTACCAAATTAAAGCCGAATGTCCATTGTTTGAAACGTATATACTGGTATAATTGTAGCAGTTACTGTTTTCGCCTAATTCGCTGTCAAAATTGAATAAACTTTTTTTTAAGCTTCGAAAAAGCAGTGTCTTTACATTTTTGCTTATATCTCGAAAAGTACGCGAGATAAATTAATTATTCAGCTACCAAATTAAAGCCGAATGACCATTCTTTTAAACGTATATACTGGTATAATTGTAGCAGTTACTATTTTCGCGTAATTCGCTGTCAAAGCTGAATAAACTTTTTTTTAAGCTTCGAAAAAGCAGTGTCTTTACATTTTTGCTTATATCTCGAAAAGTACGCGAGATAAATTAATTATTCAGCAACCAAATTAAAGCCGAATGTTCATTCTTTGAAACGTATATACTGGTATAATTGTAGCAGTTACTATTTTCGCGTAATTCGCTGTCAAAGCTGAATAAACTTTTTTTAAGCTTCGAAAAAGCAGTGTCTTTACATTTTTGCTTATATCTCGAAAAGTACGCGAGATAAATTAATTCTTGATATACCAAATTAAAGCCGAATGTTCATTCTTTGAAACGTATATACTGGTATAATTGTAGCAGTTACTGTTTTCGCCTAATTCGCTGTCAAAGTTGAATAAACTTTTTTTTAAGCTTCGAAAAAGCAGTGTCTTTACATTTTTGCTTATATCTCGAAAAGTTCGCGAGATAACTTATTTGTTGAGCTACCAAATTAAAGCCGAATGTTCATTCTTTGAAACGTATACACTGGTATAATTGTAGCAGTTACTGTTTTCGCGTTATTCGCTGTCAAATTTGAATAAACTTTTTTTAAGCTTCGAAAAAGCAGTGTCTTTACATTTTTGCTTATATCTCGAAAAGTACGCGAGATAAATTAATTATTGAGCTACCAAATTAAAGCCGAATATTCATTCTTTGAAACATATACACTGGTATAATTATAGCAGTTACTGTTTTCGCGTAATTCGCTGTCAAAGTTGAATAAACTTTTTTTAAGCTTCGAAAAAGCAGTGTCTTTACATTTTTGCTTATATCTCGAAAAGTTCGCGAGATAAATTAATTGTTGAGCTACCAAATTAAAGCCAAATGTTCATTCCTTGAAACGTATACACTGGTATAAATGTAGGAGTTACTGTTTTCGCCTAATTCGCTGTCAAATTTGAATAAACTTTTTTTAAGCTTCGAAAAAGCAGTGTCTTTACATTTTTGCTTATATCTCGAAAAGTTCGCGAGATAAATTATTTGTTGAGCTACCAAATTAAAGCCGAATGTTCATTCTTTGAAACGTATATACTGGTATAATTGTAGCAGTTACTGTTTTCGCGTAATTCGCTGTCAAATTTGAATAAACTTTTTTTAAGCTTCGAAAAAGCGGTGTCTTTACATTTTTGCTTATATCTCGAAAAGTACGCGAGATAAATTAATTATTCAGCTACCAAATTAAAGCCGAATGACCATTCTTTGAAACGTATATACTGGTATAATTGTAGCAGTTACTATTTTCGCGTAATTCGCTGTCAAAATTGAATAAACTTTTTTTTAAGCTTCGAAAAAGCAGTGTCTTTACATTTTTGCTTATATCTCGAAAATTTCGCGAGATAAATTATTTGTTGAGCTACCAAATTAAAGCCGAATGTTCATTCTTTGAAACGTATACACTGGTATAATTGTAGCAGTTACTGTTTTCGCGTAATTCGCTGACAAATTTGAATAAACTTTTTTTAAGCTTCGAAAAAGCAGTGTCTTTACATTTTTGCTTATATCTCGAAAAGTACGCGAGATAAATTAATTATAGAGCTACCAAATTAAAGCCGAATATTCATTCTTTAAAACATATACACTGGTATAATTATAGCAGTTACTGTTTTCGCGTAATTCGCTGTCAAAGTTGAATAAACTTTTTTTAAGCTTCGAAAAAGCAGTGTCTTTACATTTTTGCTTATATCTCGAAAAGTTCGCGAGATAAATTAATTGTTGAGCTACCAAATTAAAGCCAAATGTTCATTCCTTGAAACGTATACACTGGTATAAATGTAGCAGTTACTGTTTTCGCCTAATTCGCTGTCAAAGTTGAATAAACTTTTTTTTAAGCTTCGAAAAAGCAGTGTCTTTACATTTTTGCTTATATCTCGAAAAGTACGCGGGATAAATTAATTATTCAGCTACCAAATTAAAGCCGAATGACCATTCTTTGAAACGTATATACTGGTATAATTGTAGCAGTTACTGTTTTCGCCTAATTCGCTGTCAAAGTTGAATAAACTTTTTTTTAAGCTTCGAAAAAGCAGTGTCTTTACATTTTTGCATATATCTCGAAAAGTACGCGAGATAAATTAATTATTCAGCTACCAAATTAAAGCCGAATGACCATTCTTTGAAACGTATATACTGGTATAATTGTAGCAGTTACTGTTTTCGCCTAATTCGAAAAAGCAGTGTCTTTACATTTTTGCTTATATCTCGAAAAGTTCGCGAGATAAATTATTTGTTGAGCTACCAAATTAAAGCCGAATGTTCATTCTTTGAAACGTACTGTTTTCGCGTAAATCGCTGTCAAATTTGAATAAACTTTTTTTTTAAGCTTCGAAAAAGCAGTGTCTTTACATTTTTGCTTATATCTCGAAAAGTACGAGAGATAAATTAATTATTCAGCTACCAAATTAAAGCAGAATGACCATTCTTTGAAACGTATATACTGGTATAATTGTAGCAGTTACTATTTTCGCGTAATTCGCTGTCAAAGCTGAATAAACTTTTTTTTAAGCTTCGCAAAAGCAGTGTCTTTACATTTTTGCTTATATCTCGAAAAGTACGAGAGATAAATTAATTATTCAGCTACCAAATTAAAGCCCAATGTCCATTCTTTGAAACGTATATACTAGTATAATTGTAGCAGTTACTATTTTAGCGTAATTCGCTGTCAAAATTGAATAAACTTTTTTTTAAGCTTCGAAAAAGCAGTGTCTTTACATTTTTGCTTATATCTCGAAAAGTACGCGAGATAAATTAATTATTCAGCAACCAAATTAAAGCCGAATGTTCATTCTTTGAAACGTATATACTGGTATAATTGTATCAGTTACTGTTTTCGCGTAATTCGCTGTCAAATTTGAATAAACTTTTTTTTAAGCTTCGAAAAAGCAGTGTCTTTACATTTTTGCTTATATCTCGAAAAGTTCGCGAGATAAATTAATTGTTGAGCTACCAAATTAAAGCTGAATGTTCATCCTTTGAAACGTATACACTGGTATAATTGTAGCAGTTACTATTTTCGCGTAATTCGCTGTCAAAATTGAATAAACTTTTTTTTAAGCTTCAAAAAAGCAGTGTCTTTACATTTTTGCTTATATCTCGAAAAGTACGCGAGATAAATTAATTATTCAGCAACCAAATTAAAGCCGAATGTTCATTCTTTGAAACGTATATACTGGTATAATTGTAGTAGTTACTGTTTTCGCGTAATTCGCTGTCAAATTTGAATAAACTTTTTTTTAAGCTTCGAAAAAGCAGTGTCTTTACATTTTTGCTTATATCTCGGAAAGTACGCGAGATAAATTAATTATTCAGCTACCAAATTAAAGCCGAATGACCATTCTTTGAAACGTATATACTGGTATAATTGTAGTAGTTACTATTTTCGTGTAATTCGCTGTCAAAACTGAATAAACTTTTTTTAAGCTTCGAAAAAGCAGTGTCTTTACATTTTTGCTTATATCTCGAAAAGTACGCGAGATAAATTAATTATTCAGCTACCAAATTAAAGCCGAATGTCCATTCTTTGAAATGTATATACTGGTTTGCTTATATCTCAAAAAGTACGCGAGATAAATTAATTATTCAGCTACCAAATTAAAGCCGAATGTCCATTGTTTGAAACGTATATACTGGTATAATTGTAGCAGTTACTGTTTTCGCCTAATTCGCTGTCAAAGTTGAATAAACTTTTTTTTAAGCTTCGAAAAAGCAGTGTCTTTACATTTTTGCTTATATCTCGAAAAGTACGCGAGATAAATTAATTATTCAGCTACCAAATTAAAGCCGAATGACCATTCTTTTAAACGTATATACTGGTATAATTGTAGCAGTTACTATTTTCGCGTAATTCGCTGTCAAAGCTGAATAAACTTTTTTTTAAGCTTCGAAAAAGCAGTGTCTTTACATTTTTGCTTATATCTCGAAAAGTACGCGAGATAAATTAATTATTCAGCAACCAAATTAAAGCCGAATGTTCATTCTTTGAAACGTGTATACTGGTATAATTGTAGCAGTTACTGTTTTCGCGTAATTCGCTGTCAAATTTGAATAAACTTTTTTTTTAAGCTTCGAAAAAGCAGTGTCTTTACATTTTTGCTTATATCTCGAAAAGTACGCGAGATAAATTAATTATTCAGCTACCAAATTAAAGCCGAATGACCATTCTTTGAAACGTATATACTGGTATAATTGTAGCAGTTACTATTTTCGCGTAATTCGCTGTCAAAGCTGAATAAACTTTTTTTAAGCTTCGAAAAAGCAGTGTCTTTACATTTTTGCTTATATCTCGAAAAGTACGCGAGATAAATTAATTCTTGATATACCAAATTAAAGCCGAATGTTCATTCTTTGAAACGTATATACTGGTATAATTGTAGCAGTTACTGTTTTCGCCTAATTCGCTGTCAAAGTTGAATAAACTTTTTTTTAAGCTTCGAAAAAGCAGTGTCTTTACATTTTTGCTTATATCTCGAAAAGTACGCGAGATAAATTAATTATTCAGCTACCAAATTAGAGCCGAATGACCATTCTTTTAAACGTATATACTGGTATAATTGTAGCAGTTACTATTTTCGCGTAATTCGCTGTCAAAGCTGAATAAACTTTTTTTTAAGCTTCGAAAAAGCAGTGTCTTTACATTTTTGCTTATATCTCGAAAAGTACGCGAGATAAATTAATTATTCAGCAAACAAATTAAAGCCGAATGTTCATTCTTTGAAACGTACTGTTTTCGCGTAAATCGCTGTCAAATTTGAATAAACTTTTTTTTTAAGCTTCGAAAAAGCAGTGTCTTTACATTTTTGCTTATATCTCGAAAAGTACGAGAGATAAATTAATTATTCAGCTACCAAATTAAAGCAGAATGACCATTCTTTGAAACGTATATACTGGTATAATTGTAGCAGTTACTATTTTCGCGTAATTCGCTGTCAAAGCTGAATAAACTTTTTTTTAAGCTTCGCAAAAGCAGTGTCTTTACATTTTTGCTTATATCTCGAAAAGTACGAGAGATAAATTAATTATTCAGCTACCAAATTAAAGCCCAATGTCCATTCTTTGAAACGTATATACTAGTATAATTGTAGCAGTTACTATTTTAGCGTAATTCGCTGTCAAAATTGAATAAACTTTTTTTTAAGCTTCGAAAAAGCAGTGTCTTTACATTTTTGCTTATATCTCGAAAAGTACGCGAGATAAATTAATTATTCAGCAACCAAATTAAAGCCGAATGTTCATTCTTTGAAACGTATATACTGGTATAATTGTATCAGTTACTGTTTTCGCGTAATTCGCTGTCAAATTTGAATAAACTTTTTTTTAAGCTTCGAAAAAGCAGTGTCTTTACATTTTTGCTTATATCTCGAAAAGTTCGCGAGATAAATTAATTGTTGAGCTACCAAATTAAAGCTGAATGTTCATCCTTTGAAACGTATACACTGGTATAATTGTAGCAGTTACTATTTTCGCGTAATTCGCTGTCAAAATTGAATAAACTTTTTTTTAAGCTTCAAAAAAGCAGTGTCTTTACATTTTTGCTTATATCTCGAAAAGTACGCGAGATAAATTAATTATTCAGCAACCAAATTAAAGCCGAATGTTCATTCTTTGAAACGTATATACTGGTATAATTGTAGTAGTTACTGTTTTCGCGTAATTCGCTGTCAAATTTGAATAAACTTTTTTTTAAGCTTCGAAAAAGCAGTGTCTTTACATTTTTGCTTATATCTCGAAAAGTACGCGAGATAAATTAATTATTCAGCTACCAAATTAAAGCCGAATGACCATTCTTTGAAACGTATATACTGGTATAATTGTAGTAGTTACTATTTTCGTGTAATTCGCTGTCAAAACTGAATAAACTTTTTTTAAGCTTCGAAAAAGCAGTGTCTTTACATTTTTGCTTATATCTCGAAAAGTACGCGAGATAAATTAATTATTCAGCTACCAAATTAAAGCCGAATGTCCATTCTTTGAAATGTATATACTGGTTTGCTTATATCTCAAAAAGTACGCGAGATAAATTAATTATTCAGCTACCAAATTAAAGCCGAATGTCCATTGTTTGAAACGTATATACTGGTATAATTGTAGCAGTTACTGTTTTCGCCTAATTCGCTGTCAAAGTTGAATAAACTTTTTTTTAAGCTTCGAAAAAGCAGTGTCTTTACATTTTTGCTTATATCTCGAAAAGTACGCGAGATAAATTAATTATTCAGCTACCAAATTAAAGCCGAATGACCATTCTTTTAAACGTATATACTGGTATAATTGTAGCAGTTACTATTTTCGCGTAATTCGCTGTCAAAGCTGAATAAACTTTTTTTTAAGCTTCGAAAAAGCAGTGTCTTTACATTTTTGCTTATATCTCGAAAAGTACGCGAGATAAATTAATTATTCAGCAACCAAATTAAAGCCGAATGTTCATTCTTTGAAACGTATATACTGGTATAATTGTAGCAGTTACTGTTTTCGCGTAATTCGCTGTCAAATTTGAATAAACTTTTTTTTTAAGCTTCGAAAAAGCAGTGTCTTTACATTTTTGCTTATATCTCGAAAAGTACGCGAGATAAATTAATTATTCAGCTACCAAATTAAAGCCGAATGACCATTCTTTGAAACGTATATACTGGTATAATTGTAGCAGTTACTATTTTCGCGTAATTCGCTGTCAAAGCTGAATAAACTTTTTTTAAGCTTCGAAAAAGCAGTGTCTTTACATTTTTGCTTATATCTCGAAAAGTACGCGAGATAAATTAATTCTTGATATACCAAATTAAAGCCGAATGTTCATTCTTTGAAACGTATATACTGGTATAATTGTAGCAGTTACTGTTTTCGCCTAATTCGCTGTCAAAGTTGAATAAACTTTTTTTTAAGCTTCGAAAAAGCAGTGTCTTTACATTTTTGCTTATATCTCGAAAAGTTCGCGAGATAACTTATTTGTTGAGCTACCAAATTAAAGCCGAATGTTCATTCTTTGAAACGTATACACTGGTATAATTGTAGCAGTTACTGTTTTCGCGTTATTCGCTGTCAAATTTGAATAAACTTTTTTTAAGCTTCGAAAAAGCAGTGTCTTTACATTTTTGCTTATATCTCGAAAAGTACGCGAGATAAATTAATTATTGAGCTACCAAATTAAAGCCGACTATTCATTCTTTGAAACATATACACTGGTATAATTATAGCAGTTACTGTTTTCGCGTAATTCGCTGTCAAAGTTGAATAAACTTTTTTTAAGCTTCGAAAAAGCAGTGTCTTTACATTTTTGCTTATATCTCGAAAAGTTCGCGAGATAAATTAATTGTTGAGCTACCAAATTAAAGCCAAATGTTCATTCCTTGAAACGTATACACTGGTATAAATGTAGGAGTTACTGTTTTCGCCTAATTCGCTGTCAAATTTGAATAAACTTTTTTTAAGCTTCGAAAAAGCAGTGTCTTTACATTTTTGCTAATATCTCGAAAAGTTCGCGAGATAAATTATTTGTTGAGCTACCAAATTAAAGCCGAATGTTCATTCTTTGAAACGTATACACTGGTATAATTGTAGCAGTTACTGTTTTCGCGTAATTCGCTGTCAAATTTGAATAAACTTTTTTTAAGCTTCGAAAAAGCGGTGTCTTTACATTTTGCTTATATCTCGAAAAGTACGCGAGATAAATTAATTATTCAGCTACCAAATTAAAGCCGAATGACCATTCTTTGAAACGTATATACTGGTATAATTGTAGCAGTTACTATTTTCGCGTAATTCGCTGTCAAAGTTGAATAAACTTTTTTTTAAGCTTCGAAAAAGCAGTGTCTTTACATTTTTGCTTATATCTCGAAAATTTCGCGAGATAAATTATTTGTTGAGCTACCAAATTAAAGCCGAATGTTCATTCTTTGAAACGTATACACTGGTATAATTGTAGCAGTTACTGTTTTCGCGTAATTCGCTGACAAATTTGAATAAACTTTTTTTAAGCTTCGAAAAAGCAGTGTCTTTACATTTTTGCTTATATCTCGAAAAGTACGCGAGATAAATTAATTATAGAGCTACCAAATTAAAGCCGAATATTCATTCTTTAAAACATATACACTGGTATAATTATAGCAGTTACTGTTTTCGCGTAATTCGCTGTCAAAGTTGAATAAACTTTTTTTAAGCTTCGAAAAAGCAGTGTCTTTACATTTTTGCTTATATCTCGAAAAGTACGCGGGATAAATTAATTATTCAGCTACCAAATTAAAGCCGAATGACCATTCTTTGAAACGTATATACTGGTATAATTGTAGCAGTTACTGTTTTCGCCTAATTCGCTGTCAAAGTTGAATAAACTTTTTTTTAAGCTTCGAAAAACCAGTGTCTTTACATTTTTGCTTATATCTCGAAAAGTACGCGAGATAAATTAATTATTCAGCTACCAAATTAAAGCCGAATGACCATTCTTTGAAACGTATATACTGGTATAATTGTAGCAGTTACTATTTTCGCGTAATTCGCTGTCAAAGTTGAATAAACTTTTTTTTAAGCTTCGAAAAAGCAGTGTCTTTACATTTTTGCTTATATCTCGAAAAGTACGCGAGATAAATTAATTGTTGAGCTACCAAATTAAAGCCAAATGTTCATTCCTTGAAACGTATACACTGGTATAAATGTAGCAGTTACTGTTTTCGCCTAATTCGCTGTCAAAGTTGAATAAACTTTTTTTTAAGCTTCGAAAAAGCAGTGTCTTTACATTTTTGCTTATATCTCGAAAAGTACGCGGGATAAATTAATTATTCAGCTACCAAATTAAAGCCGAATGACCATTCTTTGAAACGTATATACTGGTATAATTGTAGCAGTTACTGTTTTCGCCTAATTCGCTGTCAAAGTTGAATAAACTTTTTTTTAAGCTTCGAAAAAGCAGTGTCTTTACATTTTTGCTTATATCTCGAAAAGTACGCGAGATAAATTAATTATTCAGCTACCAAATTAAAGCCGAATGACCATTCTTTGAAACGTATATACTGGTATAATTGTAGCAGTTACTATTTTCGCGTAATTCGCTGTCAAAGTTGAATAAACTTTTTTTTAAGCTTCGAAAAAGCAGTGTCTTTACATTTTTGCTTATATCTCGAAAAGTTCGCGAGATAAATTATTTGTTGAGCTACCAAATTAAAGCCGAATGTTCATTCTTTGAAACGTATACACTGATATAATTGTAGCAGTTACTGTTTTCGCGTAATTCGCTGTCAAAATTGAATAAACTTTTTTTTAAGCTTCGAAAAAGCAGTGTCTTTACATTTTTGCTTATATCTCGAAAAGTACGTGAGATAAATTAATTATTCAGCAACCAAATTAAAGCCGAATGTTCATTCTTTGAAACGTATATACTGGTTTGCTTATATCTCAAAAAGTACGCGAGATAAATTAATTATTCAACTACCAAATTAAAGCCGAATGTCCATTGTTTGAAACGTATATACTGGTATAATTGTAGCAGTTACTGTTTTCGCCTAATTCGCTGTCAAAGTTGAATAAACTTTTTTTTAAGCTTCGAAAAAGCAGTGTCTTTACATTTTTGCTTATATCTCGAAAAGTACGCGAGATAAATTAATTATTCAGCTACCAAATTAAAGCCGAATGACCATTCTTTTAAACGTATATACTGGTATAATTGTAGCAGTTACTATTTTCGCGTAATTCGCTGTCAAAGCTGAATAAACTTTTTTTTAAGCTTCGAAAAAGCAGTGTCTTTACATTTTTGCTTATATCTCGAAAAGTAC